>SRVM01040343.1:0-92223 GCA_007570785.1 Antilocapra americana | reverse complement strand
GTTTTGATTTGCATTTCTCTGATAATGAGTGATGTTGAGCATCTTTTCATGTGTTTGTTAGCCATTTTTATATCTTCTTTGGAGAAATGTCTGTTAAGTTCTTTGGCCCACTTTTTAATTGGGTTGTTTATTTTTCTAGAATGGAGCTGCAGGAGTTGTTTGTATATTTTTGAGATTAATTGTTTGTCTGTTGTTTCATTGGCTATTATTTTCTCCCATTCTGAAGGCTGTCTTTTCACCTTGCTTATAGTTTCCTTTGTTGTGCAAAAGCTTTTAATTTTAATTAGGTCCCATTTGTTTATTCGTGTTTTTATTTCCAATATTCTGGGAGGTGGGTCATGGAGTATCCCGCTTTGGGTTATGGCAGAGAGTGTTTTGCCTATGTTATCCTCTAGGAGTTTTATAGTTTCTGGTCTTATGCTTAGATCTTTGATCCATTTTGAGTTTATCTTTGTGTATGGTGTTAGAAAGTGATCTAGTTTCATTCTTTTACAAGTGGCTGTCCAGTTTTCCCAGCACCACTTGTTAAAGAGGTTGTCTTTTCTCCATTGTATATTCTTGCCTCCTTTGTCAAAGAATTCCGAATAAGGATAGTGAATATGATCCAAAACCTGGAAAATAAGTTGGAGCTGCAGTTCAATAACCTGCAGGCAAGGATTGAGAAGATGCAGGTAAGCTTTAACAAGGACTTAGAAGAAATGAAAAAGAGTCAAAATACAATAAATAATGCAATAAATGAGATCAAAAACACCCTGGAGGGAACCAACAGTAGAATAACAGAGATAGAAGACAGAATAAGTGAGGTAGAAGACAGAATGGCAGAAATAAATGAAACAGAAAGGAAAAATGAAAAAAGAATTAAAAGAAATGAGGACAATCTTAGAGACCTCTGGGACAATATTAAACGCACCAATATTCGAATCATAGGAGTCCCAGAAGAAGAAGACAAAAAGAAAGACCATCAGAAAATTCTTGAAGAGATAATTGTTGAAAATTTCCCTAAATTGGGGAAGCAAATAGCCACTCAGGTCCAAGAAACACAGAGAGTCCCAAATAGAATGAACCCCAAACGGAACACCCCAAGACACATATTAATCAAATTAACAAATATCAAATACAAAGACCAAATATTAAAAGCAGCAAGGGAGAAGCAAAGAATAACTCACAAGGGGAATCCCATAAGGATAACAGCTGATCTGTCCCTTCTTCTTGTCTTTTATTGCCTTTTCTCCTGGTTTACCAACCTCTGAATGTGTTCCAGTTTCTTTTGTTCTCTAAATTGTAGAAAACTGGATACAGAGCTTTATGTTATCTGTTCTTTAGCCAAGTCTCAGTCTTGGAGCCCATTTATGTTTTTGTTCTCAAAATTTTTTAAATTAAAGTATATTTGATATATTCTTGATTTACAGTGTTGTGCTAGTTTCTGGTGTACAGCAAGGTGATATACACATATGTGTATATATATATATATATACAAACATATATATATATACACATATATATATATTTTCATTCTAGTTTATCACAGTATATTGAACATAGTTCCTTGTGTATGCAGTAGGGCCTTCTTGTTTATCTGTTTTATATATAGTAGTATGTATCTGCTAATCCCAAACTCTTAGTTCATTATCTCCCCACCTCCTTTCCCATTTAGAAACCATATTTTTTTTTCTATGTCTGTATGTTTCTGTTTTGTAAATACGTTCATTTGTGTCATACTTTAGATTACACATATAAGCAATATCATATGGTATTTCTTTCTCTTTCTGGTTTATTTCACTTAGTAAGATAATCTTTAGATCCATCCATGTTGCTGCAAATGGCTTTATTTCATTCTTATTTTTTGCAGCTGAGTAGTATTCCACTGTGTATATGTTCCACATCTTTATCCGTTAACCTCTTGATGGATACTTAGGTTGCTTCCATATTTTGGCTATTGTGAAGAGTGCTGCTGTGAACATTAAGGTGCCTGTGTCTTTTTGAATTGTCTCATTCTTTTAACTTATATCACACATAGTACTGAACACCCTTATCTCTTATTTTAGCTCATGCTGGTAGCTAGTGGAAAGATGGTCTCCCACATGCTTTCATTACCATTTGATGGAAAAAATAGAAATCTTGCTTTAGTAAAATTGGCACCTGGTTAGGTGGTCTGGTCAAACATTTTGGAAGAAGTGAAGCTAATGGCCACAACAAAGTTTGTGGATATTTATCAAATTAAATGTAATACCTCTCATTTTATATCTTTAAAAATATGCCTAGATTTCAGGTGTTCTTGACATCTGTACTTTCTGCTTCCAGAGAAGTTTTTAGGTAACTTAATCTTGTTAGAGCAAGAAAAGGCAGGTTTAGAAACAGGGTCCCAGGTGTTTGGGGTCCTGAAAATCGTATTTCTACAGTTCTTTTGAAATTGGACCTAAAATTCTAAGTATATTTACAGAGCATTGCTCTTTTTGTTTTTGTTTAAGTCAGTAGTGGAAAGTATGCAGATTATTGCTGTATATTTCTACCTCTGGCTATTTCATGACAATTAAATATGCATAAACAATTTTCCCTCAAGCTTTTTCTCTTTGAAGAGACAATATGACATCAAACTGACCCCTCTGTCTCCTTTAGAACCGCCTCCAGGGGCGCATTCATGCTCAGGTCACACTGGGAAAGTCCATGCACTTTTGTTTGTTCTTTCTCAGACTGTTCTCTTGTCTGGAGTAGATGATGAGCTCTCTTACTCAGTATTCAAAACACACCTCAACTTTCCCTGATATTTCCAATTTTAAATTTAGTTGCTTTCTTTATTCTTCCTTCCACAGTCCTTTATACCTTTGTTCCACTTAACCTGCATTTTCAGTTTATGTTTTGTCTACATTTGGAATGTACATACTTGACTTATATTTGTCTTCTGTATCAGGGCTCAAGAACATATTTTATAATTTTTAGAGACGTTGTAGGTGTTCAGCAAATAGGTTTGTTAATATTGTAATGTAGATTCACATACATATATAGTATGCTCACACACATAAATATATGTTATAGGTAAAGATTGAAACGCATCTTTCATTTGAAAAATTATGCACCAGTAAATTAGGGCTTGGAACTGACCTCAATTTTCAAATAATTTTATGGTTTGTTTTCTTAAAAATGACGAAATTTATACACCATTTTCATAGACATTTATTAACTTTCACCTGACATTCTTATTTATTGTCACTGTCTTCCAGATAGTAGTAGGCATCACAGTGGAAATTAGCTTTTACCATAACTAAGAGTCAATTTTTGCATAGTTAAAAAAATCTCTCAGATCAGAAATTATAATTACACTGAATAAATTACCAGAAGGATTGAGAAACTGAGGATAACAATTAATATAATTATTTTAATTTGAATACAAGAGAATGTGTGTGAGTAGGACTAAAAAGCTGATTCATCAGCTCAGACCTGGACAAGGAATTTTAATGATTGGCAGGGGATGTGGAAAATCCTTCTCTGATACTCAAATAGTCTTCTTATCTGCCTTTTTAAATCTCCTTGTATATTAGGCTGTCAGGAACTGGGGGGAGGTGCAATGGTTATTAGGAGTGGTATACCTAGAAAATGTCTGGCTTTGGTTAAGTCTCTCTTTTAGGATATACTGAGATGTTTATTCTGAACATTCCACAATTTGTGTTTCTATGTGTTAATTAGCTTACCTTTAGCGTTAATCTTCATACTCCATACTACCCCTAAAGTGGACATGATGTAACACCTTATCTCTTTTAATCTTCCAGCATTATTCTTTAACAAACAGAAAATGAATGAAAATAAATACACTGATTCAAAAGACAGTGGAGAATATGAAGATGACTTTGAAAAGGACCTGGAGTGGTTGATTAATGAAAAAGAAAAAAGTGGTGCCAGCATAATGGAGGTATATATAAATTGCCAGCAGCATTCATAGTAATCATATTAACAAAGTGTTTTGTAGTTCTTGAGGAGTTTTCACATGTATTATCTCATCTAAACCTCACAAAATTCCTTTGATATACATAGAAGGAGTAGCATTATTCCCATTTTAGACATGAAAAAATTGAAGCATATAGAGTTTAAATGTTGTGTCATAAAGGTTAATTAGTGATAGAACAGTGATTAAATTAGCACTTAAAGCTAAAATTATAATTAGAAATAAAATTATAATTTATATAATTCAGTAATTAATTTATTGCATCAGAAGTAAAACACATACAACTAATTTCTACTTTATGTGAACTCTGGTAAAATTAGGGGTTTACTTTCAATATGCATGAAAAATAAAGCAAATCCTCAAAAACATGGTCTTTCAGCTAATATTTGAAATGTTAAGAGTGAATTTTAGGGGAATGAATATACAGAAAAAAGTAAAGGGTCAAAGACTGAGACGCAGGAATATATGTAGAAAAAAGTGGATCCATTAATCATGATTCTATACTATTTATCAAACATGTAGTAGGTATATCTAGGAAAATGAACCAGTTTCTGAATTATAGAAGGTTCTGTCTCTCTTTACTTATATACAATGTGTATGTATATCTATAATATATCAGTGTATGTATATGAATATGCACTGACACTGAAAATTAAGAAAGTGAGTGTTACTCGCTCAGTTGTGTCTGCAGCCTGCCAGGCTCCTCTTCATGGAATTCTTCAGGCAAGGATACTGGAGTGGGTAGCCATTCCCTTCTCCAGGGGATCGTCTTTACCACTTGAGCCACCAGAAAAGCTCCTATTGACACTAATTATATATAATTTTATTAAAATATGTAACTATTATACATAATGTAATTAGTGTCAATAAATAGGGAAGTAATGAAGAAAAGGACCAAGCCTGGGATAAGATAGGTGACTTGAGAGGGATGTTGATCCGTGTATTTACAGCCAGAGCTAGTTTTAAGAGGGTTAAGGAAAAGACTACAAGGAAATGAAGGCTACAGGTTTTTTAATCACGACTCTGTCTTGATTCTATCTTGCTTTCTTATGCAGTGGAGAAGACAGATGAGATAGATAACATTTGGAAAAGGCAACAGAGTCAAAAGTGAAGGCTTTTCTAAGATGGCTTTTACGTGGTGGTTTTATGTATCTTTAACAGAAAAATAATCAGAATGAGTAGAGGAAGAGATGAAAGAGCAGTGAAAGTGAAAGTTGCTCAGTCATATCCTATTCTTTGCGAATCCATGAACTGTAGCCCTCCAGGCTCCTCTGTCCATGGAATTCTCCAGGCCAGAATACTGGAGTGGGTAGTTGTTCCCTTCTCCAAGGGATCTTCCCAACCCGGGATCAAACCCAGGTCTGCAGCATTGCAGGCGGATTCTTTACCATCTGAGCCACCAGGGAAGCCCAGAGGAAGAGATACCAGAGCAGACCAGAGCAATAATGCTGAACCAAGGTTTCATGATTAGAAGGGTGTGAGATCCACAGCACAGGGTAAAAGAATTAGATAAATTATAATGATGATTCACTGCCTCATTGCTTTATTCATTCATTGAAAAGTAATGATCACTTGGCCATGTGTCAGAAGCTGTTCTAGGCGCTGTGGATACAGCAGTGGTTAAAACACAGTGCTCTAATGAATCTTGTTCATTCCAGTGGATTATTAAAATCACTTTTTCCTTTGAGGCTGGTAGGAAAAAATGGATGACAGAGAAACAGGGTTGAGGGTTAGGGGAAGATTTTATTGTAGTGAATTTTAAAAAGAAGTAAAAACTAAAGGAGAATTTGGAAACAGATACTCTAGAAATGAACCAGAGAATCAAATAAGGCTAAAAAGAACAATTACAATGCAGAGATCTTAGTTTAATCTTAGTTACTTGGTAGCCATTTTAGGGGGCCACGTTGATTTGCTTATTGGACATACTGCTGTGTTGTCCAGGTTAGGAAGAAGAGGCTGTTAGAATTGATGACTAAGCTAGTAAAAGGAAGGGAGTTTTAAGGGGTTGATGACAGCAGGACATAGTAGCCATTACTTAGTAGATGTGGAGCAGGGTTTTGTGAAAATACTGGTTCATGGTTCACATGGAATTAAATTCTTTTTAAAAAGTAAGACCAAGTTATATAATGGTGTTTAACATAGATTATTGGAGCCTCTGAAGATAATTGAGGAAGGAAAATCTGATCCAGAGGTAAAAGTTGACTTGGAATTTGGGTATAGATCATGCAGAAAATAGCAGCAGTAATAATTTGAAAAGATCATAGGAAACTCAGAATGATAAGGACTTGACCAAAGGCAGTGACCTTGTAATGGTCCTGGGGAGAAAGATATCATTTTGAAAAAGTACAAATATTACAAGGAGAAAACATTTAAAAGTATATTCTTCTGAAAATGTAAAAGGAGGAACATATTAATATTGTACTATTTGTAGTTACATTTTTATACATTGGCATCAATCTTTTAAAAAAGTAATCACTCTAGTACTTAGCAACATCAAATTCAGATTTAAATTTTTCCCCAATTTTTTTTTTTGCTTTTTCCCTTGGGGAAATAAAATCTCAATTAGAAAACTATGAGTGAAGTGTGAGCAGAAAGTATGTAAATTTTCCCATTCCTAAAATAAATTATGAGTATGAACGTCCATCTTGTCTACATATGAATAGACAAAGAGTCTTAATTTTTACTGAAAATGAATCTCATCTCTGTTTTTCTAGGTGGCTTGTGGGAATGAAGAGAATATTAACCAAGACTTAAAAGAGAATGAAACAGAAATAGGACACACCAAGAAGCTTTCTGATCCTGATAAATCTTTGAAGGGTGAGGTTTCACTAAGAAGAAATGACTTTATTTCTGTACCAAGTATTCAACCTTTGGACCCCATATCCGATTCAGACAGTGAAAACTCTTTGCAAGAATCCAAACTAGAAAGTCATCAAGACCTGGAGGAGGAAGAGGATGAGGAAGTAAGGAGATATATTATGGAGAAAATTATACAAGCCAACAGACTTCTACAAAATCAAGAGCCAGTGAATGATAAAAGGGAACGCAAACTTAAATTCAAGGACAAATTAGTTGATTTAGAAGTTCCTCCTCTGGAAGACAGTGATACTTACAAAAGTTATTTTGAAAATGAAAGTAATGTGTCTGGAAAACTGTCACAGTTATGTATTTCCAATGAATTTGGACAAGAAAATGTGATCCTGTCACTTACTGATGGAAACTGTGAAGAAAACAAGGATAGGAAAATCCTAATGGAGAGAGATGGAAAGTTTGAACTTGTGAATTTACAGGACATTAAGAGTCAGGGATTTTTGCCTCCCATTAATAATGTTAATAGTACAGAAGGTGAACCTCAGCAGTTGTCACCCAGATCTCCCAATTCGTCTGTCAATGGGGTCAAGAAAGAAGAGCCAGTAGCCAAAGTTCATGGTCTTTCCCCCTCATCAACAGAAGAACCACTGACTTACATTCCTCAGCCACCACCCAACCCCAAGACTCATCCAAGCTCTGCTGCCAACTCAGATCGAAGTAAGGGGAATGGAAAATCTAACCAGAGGACCCAGTCCGCAGATGTGTCTCCAGTGACCTCAACATACTGTCTCTCTCCTCGACAGAAAGAACTGAAAAAACAACTAGAACAAAAGAGAGAAAAGCTAAAGAGAGAGGTGAGAGCACAAGTGGGCATTATATTGAAAGTAGAATATGTTTCTGTGTTTTATAATTTCGGTAAGAATCGACATGGTTCTTCAAATGGTTGGATATATGCACCTGCTCATTTTTTCCTATTGTTAGATTATGTGGTTTAGTGTTAAGGATCAGTATTTATGGGACAAGCACCCTGATTATCCTGGTCATTTCTTGTGAAGATCACAACAGCATAGTAATGAATGACTTGTGTTAGAGGAGATCTCAGTGATGGTTTCATCTGATCTTTTCCTTTTAAAGGTGAGGCTCAGAGAACTTAAGTGACTCCTGAAAATAATATTGATGTGCTCTGCTGTGCTTCATCGCTCAGTTGTGTCTGACTCTTTGTGACCCCTTGGGCTGTAACGTGCCAGGCTCCTCTGTCCATGGGGATTTTCCAGGCAAGAATACTGTAGTGGGTTGCCATGCCCTCCTCCAGGGCATCTTCCCAACCCAGGAATCGAACCCAGGTCTCCCACATTGCAGGTGGATTCTTTACCATTTGAGCCACCAGGGAAGCCCATGAATATTGGAGTGGGTAGCCTATTTCTCCAGGGGATCTTCCCAACCCCCAAATCAGGGTCTCCTGCATTGCAGGTGGATTCTTTACCAGCTGAGCTACCAGGGAAGCCCAATTTTGGTATGAGATAGGTGAAAATCAGATGTCAGATGAAAAAAAAAATGAAGGCACAAATTTGTTGGGGTTTAGAAGGCAACAAAGGAATTAGATTATAATTCTCTGATGTGTGTGTATGTATATTTCATACATCTTCCAGGACTACTGGGTGGAAGAAATTTTCACATATTGAGATACAGGGAATTCTGGCTTATACATGATTTGTCTTGAACATTATGAGCCACCTGGGAAGCCTCTTATGCCGGCTAGAACAGCCCTTCTATTTGAACAGTCTGTCAAACATACTTTGTACCTCTGCTTTCACCACTGGGGGAAAAAATGTATTTACCAGATTGTTTAGAATGCTACCTTGAAGATAGGATAAATGCTCCCCACCTTCCCATGACACTCATGCTAGTTCTCCTTTGAAGATGAGGTTCCCTTCCCAGACATCAAGGCCATACTGACTTACTGTGTACATGTTAATTTGTCTCTTTCAAAACCTTGAAGGAATGTACCCCTGTCATATTTGATATTTCATGTTCTTTGTTCTCACAAGATTAAAAAAACTGTGATTCAGGCATCCAGAATGGAGCTGGGTGGCCATTGTGGATATGGTTTCAGATGTGTTCCTCTATCACCAAGAACCTGAATTTTCTGAACTGTATCAAACTCAAGTATATCACCAGGCGTCTTCAAAATACGGTCTGCCAGCTTCAACCTTATGGTCTCAAGGTCTCCCCTTGTAGTTATTTAACCATTTCAAATACCGGCCAATCCTTGCTTAAGAAGCACCCTTATTTCTTGCTAGCTTCAATCCTAATTACTTACGTAATTTGCATTTTTTGCCTATATATATGCCTCCCCTATTTTGTAATGCAGTAGAACACAGTCCAGATGCTTCTTGAATTTGTGTCTCCTGGGCAATAGTCTTCAGTGTGGCTGGAGTAAAACTCTTTTCTGTTCCTCTTATAGATGATTATCAACAATACATTTTCTTGATTTCAGGAATTTTAGTTTTAATTAAGAATAGAGCCTAATAACCTAACTGAAATGTCTCCAAGATGCCATACAGGATCCAAAATTATTATTATTTTGATGGGGGAGGGCTTGCACCTAAAGAAAACAAAAGTGTTTTATAACTGAAAATTCTAAGTACTAAAACTGGGGAATTTTCTCTGAACTGCATAGATCAGTGCCCTGATTCTCTGTTTTACTGAATACCAGATAGCATTAAGCTGAACTATATAAAATGTCTAACTGTAAATGCCTAACTGCAAAAGAATCACAGTTAATAGAACATAAAAAGAAACCTTAAAGATTATTTCATAGGTGAAAAACTAGTCTAGAAAAATTAAATAACTTTACCAAAGTCCCAAGACTTGTTTGTAGCAAAGTCAAAGTCCCACTTTTCCTGTCATGTTGAGACGTTGAGAAGTGGTATCTTTTGTTTGTTGAGAAGTGGTATATTTCCCACTTAGTAGGAAATGATCAATGGAAATTTGTGGCATTTAAATCAGGAACTCACATTAGCAGAAAAAGATTAAGAAATGAACTTACTAAGAACATGTAACCTACAGCACACTTTTAGGCAGGAAATCTGAAAGGGTGCATACTTAATAAAATTTAGCTTAGTTGGCTACTGAAATCTGAACTCTGTCAGACTCAGCTTCCTTGGTTTAGGTATATAATAGGTATGTTAAAGGATCTGTTAACTCAGAGCTGAGTGGTAATATAAAAGAATTTGTTGAGAATGACTGAACTACTTGCTTGCTGCACACACACACACGTTTACATGTGTGCTTCTGTATGTATTTCTGTAGAAGTTATACAGGAGGTTTTATATAATTTAAGTGTCTTTTTCACTGATGAACTAATGGTAATCTTTAACTGCTATGACTAATGGATAGTTCATTTTTCATTTGATCTTTTTTGGGTATCACATGCTGTTTTGGTATATATTTTTCTCCTGTCAGGATCTTTATAACTAAATTTTACTTTGCTTATGTACTTGCTCAAGGCATGGTCTTTAAGTGCTAAGACTTTAAAATATTTTCAGCTGGTTTCAGGGGAAGGCTTTCCTTTTTGATGCCACGTAAAATATTTCCTAGGTTGAGCTGCTCTACTCCATCTCTCTACCCTAAGTGCATCATCTCACTCTGTTCTCTTTGGCAACTGCAGTATCTGTGCTTTGGCTAATATCGTCTGTTTAATCCAGATGTCCTGTCTGGAAAAATAATTGTCCTACAATTGGAGCTAAAATAAATATAACATTTAATACTGAATAAATTCACATATTATATAAGCTCCATTAAGGGCTTAGAAAATGGTATACAAGTTTTTAAAAAGATGTTTTATGCTGTTAATTGTATAGAATTTTCCCTTTCCCTTCTACAGTTTGTTAAGTAAAAAACAATTTGCTATATTGTCAAAACACATGGAAAGAGCCCTGAATTCCATTATTTGAAAACAGTTTAAGCATTGATTCTATCGTTCAGTTTATTTCCATGCTAAAATTTTAGTATTGGAAGAGACTTATGAGCTTGTTAATACAACTTCATTTTATAGATGAGAATACTGAGTTAAATGGTTTGCCCAAATTAACATAGTATGATGGCAGTATGATTGTTACTCAGATCTCTTAACTTCTATCATGGTGATATTTCCACTAAGACATGCTTCATTGTTCCCAGTTACTATTTTATGGCTCTTCATAACTGGTTTAAGTAAGTACCTCCCTTAAAGTTTAAGTAACTCTCTTTTATAACATCACTTTAATAATTCAGGTAAAAAAATCATTTTGTTCTTATAGTTAACTGTTTAAATATTTTTCTGATAGCAAAAATGTTACTTTATGGATATACACTAGTTGAAAATATTTTTAAACATTAAAAAATCTCCAACACATATGAAGGTAAAGTTAACCCTTATGTCTCCATTACCCAGATTCAAGAGTCATTGAGATTTTGGCATATTTGCTTCATCTCTTCCTTTTTTGGCTGAAGTTTTTTTCAAAGCAAGTCCTAGACATCCAATCATTGCTCACTTGTACACTTCAGAGATGATTGTATACTTCAGAAAGAAAATGATTATAGCACTGATTTTGTAATCACAATGTCATGTGTCACAATGAACAAATTTAACAACAGCATAAAAATGTTTAAGACATTTATAGTGCTTCTGTAGACACCATATTAGTGCTTGTAGAGTGAGTGTGTGTGTGTGTGTGTTTGGGGCTGTCTTTTGCATAGCTGCTGTTTTTGAGGAGTTAAATAACAAGAATAAACTAGGAAGTAAAGGAGAGATCCAAGGAATTCTTGAACAGCATGTTGCATAGTATAGATTTATGTAATTATAGACTTTACCTCTACAATTTATCTGAAAAGTCTTCCTTATTTTTCCTCAGAAAATTGGAGGCCCTGTTTTCTTTAGGGAGGCCCAATTTACAGATAGAAATTTTTAGAGGCTGGGAATTCTAATATCAGACATCAAAATATATCTACTTTGATAACATATATAATTTCATTAATTTTTCATTGGTGTGTTTGGATATTCTTTCCCCCAGGAAGATCAAAAGAAAATAGAAGAAGAGAAAGAAAAGAAAAAAGAAAACGACATGGTATTTAAAGCATGGCTGCAAAAGAAGAGAGAGCAGGTCCTAGAAATGAGGAGAATTCAGCGAGCAAAGCAGATTGAAGACATGAACAGTAGAGTAAGTAATCCTTCTTCATGAAAAACAAGTTCATACATATATGAAAGCTGGATTTATTTATAGAAGGGGGTCTGACTATTAGACTGAAAGCCTAAAGAAGTAGAAAAAATGGTCCAAGAACTACCCTTGCAAGAGATGCAACATGCAGATGACTTTATTACATAATTAAATTCTAAGAAGGCTTGTAAACATCAAATGATTCTTATTTTATTCAAACAGTTAAAGCACAGAAAAAAGGAATGCTACCAATTCATTTTTTCAAGATATGTAACTTTGATATTTAAATAGGACAATGCACACAAAAACTCAAAGATTGGTCTCACTTAAGAGATGAGATGTAGATGTATAAGAATCTTATGTGAAGACTAACAAAGCCGTCATATTATTTAATTTTTTAAAAAATTTGAAATATACAAAAAACCCATGGAAAAGTAAAAAAAAACCCTCATCTTTATCCCTACCATTTAAAAAATGTATATAAACTAAAAATTGAAAATTCAATCCTGACTCCTTCCAGGCTCATCTCCTAGTGGTAACCACTTTTAACAGTGTGCTGAAAATCCTTCTAGCTCTTATTTTTATTTACATGTTTATCTGCTAAAAGTATTACTTTTAGCCCATATAATACGTTTATTGGCTTTTTTCACTCATTCATCAAGGACATATTTCTAGATCATTGTATTTAGATCTCTTTTCAAATAGCTCCATGATAGCTACTTTCAGATGTAACTTAATTTATTAAACCATTCCTCATTTGTAGATATTTAGATTGATTCTAATATTACTCTATTAATTAACAGGGCTATTGTGAAACATGTAAATTCTACATGAGAACATCAATATTCTATAAGAAGGTTTCTTGGAAATTTATGACTTTAGATTTCCAGAATGAAAGTTGTGGTTAAATGTATATTAGCCTCCTAAAAGGTTGTATCAGTTTATAGTCCCTCCAGCAGTATGTAAGAGTGAATGTTTACTATATCCTGTCTAACATTGTATGTAGTCTATTTTCTTAATTTTTTTCAAATTATTAATATATATGAATGTATATGAGCATGTGTTTTCTGTGAATTTCCTATTTGCAGTCTTTTCTTTTTTATAAGTTTTAATTTTCTTGGGCTTAGTTGTTCAGTCATGTCTGACTCTGTGACCTCGTGGACTATAGCCTGTCAGGCTCCTCTGTCCATGGGGATTCTCCAGGAAAAATAAACTGGAGTGGATTGCCATGCCCTCCTCCAGGGGATCTTCCCAACGAGGGATGGCATCCAGGTCCTCCCACATTGCAGGAGGATTCTTTACCAACTGAGCCACCAGGGAAGCCCAAGAATGCTGGAGTGGACAGCCTAGCCCTTCTCCAGGGGGTCTTCCTGACCCAGTAATCGAACTGGGGTCTCTTGCATTGCAGGCAGATTCTTCACCAAATGAGCTACCAGGGAATTTCATTGTATATTACAGATTTTAATCCTTGTCTATTATGTCTGTAAATATGTTTTCCTTGACTAACAAAATAATGTACTTTTACATTGTTTATTATGCTATTTATAGAAATTTAGCTTTTATAATCTTGGGATGGACAGTATCTTTTCAGGTAGTAAACCTGAAACCATGAACTAAAAGAGAAAATATTGAGAAATTTGACTGCAACTGTATAGTAAAACAATAGCATGTTATAACCATGTACAGTTTATTTTAGGAAGCAAATTATGGATCAGTAATAATAAATCTATTAATATATTCAGTACAAAATATGTAAATAGAAAGAATTTATGTCTCCCTTGAAAGATATAGAAAAAGTATATACTCGTGTTTACTAGCATTTATTTTTAGTTTTTTCTAATAAAATGTGGATTATAGAATAAATACTATCTTAGGAAATACTATAGGTATAACCATTAAAGTCAGAGACAGGTGAGTCTCCCTTTAATAATGGATTTTATTTTGGGAGTTCTATTCAGTGTATTAAGAGAAAAGGAAATGAGATAATTTTTACATGTAGCAATTCAGTTTTCCCAATTCCATTTATTGAAGAGACTGTTTCTTTTTTATTGTTATTGTAGGTTCCTTTGTTGAAAATAATTGACAGTATATGGATGGATTGATTTCTGTGCTCTTTATTCTCTTCCAGTGATCTATGTGTCTATTCTCATGCCAATACTATTAATATACTATTTGATTGCTTCAGCTTTATAATATAGATTAAAATCAGGAAGTGAGAGGCCTCCAGCTTTGTTCTTCTTTCTCAGGATTACATTGGATATTTGGATCTTATACAGATTTTAGGAGTTTTTTCCAATGGTGTGAAAAATTCCATTGGAACTCTTATGTAATGAATTTTAGATTGCATGGACAATTTTTAGACAGTATGGACATTTTAACAGTATTAGTGTTTCTAGTCCTTGGTCATGGAGTATCTTTCCATTCATTTGTATCTTCTTCAGTTTCTTTCATCAGTGTCTTTTTGCTTTCAGCATACAGTCTTTGACCTCCTTGGCTAAATTTATCCTAGGTACATATTTCATTCTTTTTTATGCTATTTTAAAAAGCCTTATTAATTCTCTTTCAGATAGTTTATTTTTATTTTTATTTTTTTTTAATTTTCTTTACTTTATTGTGTTGGTTTTGCCATACATTGACATGAAACCACCATGGGTTTACATATGCTCCCCCTCCAGAACCCCCCTTCCTCCTCCCTCCTGATTCCCTCTCCCTGGGTCATCTCGGTGCACCAGCCCCGAGCACCAACCCTGGGCTGGCGATTGATTTCACATATGATAATTAACATGTTTCAATGCCATTCTCCCATATTATCCCACCCTTGCCTTCTTCCACAGAGTCCACAAGTCTGTTCTATACATCTGCGTTTCTTTTGCTGTCTCGCATGCCGGGTTCTCGTTACCATCTTTCTAAATTCCATATATCGGGCCTGGTTAGTACTTGGATGGGAGATTAGTGTATTGAAACACAGTTGATTTTTATATATTGATTTTGTATCCTGCAGCTTTACTGAATGGTTTATTAGTTTTAACTTTTTATTTTTTTGTGGGGAGGAGTGAAGTCTCTAGGGTTTCTGTATATAATAATAATACGTAATGTGCAAATAGAGCAATTTCACTTCTTTCTTTCTAATTCAAATGCCTTTTATTTCTTTTTCTTGACTGATTGCTCCAACTGGGACTTCCAGTATGTGTTGAATAAAAGTGGTGAGAATGGGGATTCTTGTCTTGCCCCTGATAGTATGATGTTAGCTGTGGACTTGTGATAGACAGTCTTCATTATATTGAGGTATATTCTCTCTATATCCAATTTTTGAGAGTTTTTATCATGAAAATACATATTTTGTTAAATGCTTTTTTTGCATCTATTTAAATCATCATATGATTTTTATCTTTCATTTCGTTAATGTGTGTAACACTGATTTGTAGATTTGAACCATCCTAGCATCTCTGTAGAATCCCACTTGATCATTGGTGTATGATCTTCTTTAATATACTGATAAATTAGCTTTTCTGATATTTTGTTGATTATTTTTACATTTAAAGAATTCATCAAGTATATCAGCCTCTAATTTTGTTTTTTTTTGTATTGTCTTTGTCTGGCTTTGGTATCACAGTAATTCAGGCCTCTTAAAATGGATTGGAAGTTTTCTCTCCTCTTCTGTTTATTGGAAGAGTTTGAGAATGATCGATATTAATTCTTCTTTAGATTTTCTAGAAGCCATCTGGTCTTGGACATTTGGGAGAGATTTTTGATTATTGATTCAGTTTCATTACTAATAATCAACCTGTTGACATTTTCTGTTCTTCCTGATTCAGTCTTGGTAGATTCTGTGTTCCTAGGGATTTATTCCTTTCTCCTCACATCTCCCATTATTACTGTCTTTCCTTACCATGCTTTTTTTTTTTTGAACGTGACATAACAACCAGTCAATCAATCCTATATTTTCATCTTATCTTGAACAACACTGCCCGATACAATTTTCTGTGATGATGGTAAAACTATCTACACTGTCCAGTAAAGTGGTCACTAGCCATCATATGGCTGTTAAGTACTTAAAATGTAGCTAATGTGACTGAGATACTGAATTTCTAATTTAAGTAGTTACTTGTGACTCGTGGCTACTGTATCGTACAGTGCAGGTATAGAATGTGTGAGAAAGGGAGCCTTGTTTTCTTTCCCCCACCTTTGGTGCATCCTGGTACCTCTGTACAGGTAGATACTGTATGTAGTAGATGCTCTGTAAATATTTGTAGAATGAATAGATGAACAGTGATATCCATCAATCCTGTCTGTCCCTGCATTCCTAACTCTTTTAATCTATAGTTGCAAATTGAACACTTTTTAGTAATCTCCAGATAGTCCCAAACTTTCAGGTGTTCAGCAATGGTCTTGTAGGTCCATAGGACCTCTTGACAAAGTTCTGTATTATACATCAAAGATTTTAGGTTATATAAATTATATAAATTAGACTTGAGCATACTTGGCTGGAGAATGCAGTGGCACCCCACTCCAGTACTCTTGCCTGGAAACTCCCATGGATGGAGGAGCCTGGTGGGCTGCAGCCCATGGGTTGCTAGGAGTCAGACACGACTGAGCGACTTCACTTTCACTTTTCACTTTCATGCATTGGAGAAGGAAATGGCAACCCACTCCAGTGTTCTTGCCTGGAGAATCCCAGGGATGGGGGAGCCTGTTGGGCTGCCATCTATGGGGTAGCACAGAGTCGGACACGACTGAAGCAACTTAGCAGCAGTAGCAGCGTACTTGGCAGTATGGCTACAGATAAAGGAAAAAGCATGGTGTAGGAGCTCTCTATCACAGAACTCAAATGTGGCAAAAGTATTAATTGAATGCATCTTTTCCTTTTGTATTTTAGCCAGGCATCCATATAATGAGTCATGCTTTTTCCAAGGCTGAAGAGCCCCCAGATCTTTCCCTTTGCTCTTTTTCCTCTCCCAAATAAGAACTCTTTCAGCTTTTGAGAGCTTCTTGAAGATAGTATCCATCATGAAGTTTTAAGAACCATACAATAAGCTATTCCCACTAGCCCATTCTTAGGACAAAATCCTCATGGCAATTATCCTTATGAAAAAATTCTTATGGTTCAAAATCCTCATTGCCATGCTCCATAGTAATAATTGCATTTTTGGAGATGGGCTTGGCAGATGCTCTTAAAAATGAAAGAATTTAAAAGAAAGGTTGAATAACACAAATGTTGGGTCATTGGTTTTCAATTCCAGTGGAGCTTCCATGGAGCTTCCTTCAGGAATTAATACCAATATCTCACTCATACTGTCTTTCTACAACCCTGTTTTATATGCTTGTGTCAGTGTGCAGAATTATTTTGTCAAAGGGCTCAGTTTTGAAAAGTTTGCCAGTCACCGCATCTTGACATTCTCCATTTATTGATTACCTCAGTAAGACTTTTGAAAGAAGCCAGAGGGCAGTGAGTTCAATGTTGAATTTTCTGAAAAAAAGTTAATAAGTGTTGTTGATTCAAAGGCCATATACTTGGTTTGGATGCTAAGAGTGCAGGTAATGAGATTGGTATTATTATGGACAGTTGGTGAATAGGACGTGTGTTCTTATAGGGTCCTATTGGCAGGGCCTTAAAAAGTAGTTTTCATTTTTTTAAATTAAGCAAAACTTACTTTTGTGAACAGCAAGAAAACAGAGATCCACAGCAAGCTTTTCGATTATGGCTTAAAAAAAAGCATGAAGAACAATTGAAAGAAAGAAAGACAGAAGAACTGCGAAAGCAAGAGGAGTGCTTAGTCTTCCTTAAAGGAACAGAAGGCCGTGACATGGCCTTTAAACAGTAAGTAAGAAGAAGGGCGTTTCCCCTCCTCCTCATGGGCAATTTAGGAAATTATATAGTCAATAAAACTTAATTAAACCCTTACATTATATACCTATACAGTTTTAAAGCCACAGTTTTAAAAATGTGAGAAAATTCTTTAACTCCATACTTTGCATAATATCTATACCATTCTTTCAGGATATGTTTTACTACTAAATGTATTTCTTAATGGCACCAGTGTGATAACTTTTGATAGCCTCCCATTGGTTGATGGATTTGTTCATTGCTTGGAGAAGTGGGCCAAAGACTGGTTACAGCTTCTCCTACTTAGTCCTCAGAAAACTGAATATAGAGTTGCACTTAACCAGTAAGTATTTTTCTGTAGAGAGGAGGAAGATCTGTACAGACCAAATGAAAAGGGGATTTAGACACCTATTTTGGTAGTTGAAGGCAAACCCAGTCTTCTTTCAATTGCCTGGGTAAGTGTGTAATACCTGGCTTATTCTGAGGAAACAGATCTGACTTCATAATTTTGCTAGCAAGACTTGGGAAAGGGAGTGGAAATTTAGTCCACTGTTTGAAGTTCATTTCTTTTCTTTTCTGCAGTCTTTTTCTTAGTTTCTTTGCCTCTTTCTTTCCTTTCCCAGTTGACACCTTATTGACTGTAGTTAATTTGCTCAAACTACTATCCAATTCAAGACCACACAACATTGGATTAGAGGTTTCTTAAGTCTCTTTTATGCTAGTGAAGTCATTTAGGTGTTTGGATTTATTTCTGAAAACATATATACACACATGTACACACCACATATGCACTTTCATATCAGAGATGTAATATATGTAGTTATTTTTAACGTTATTTAACCTAAGCAAGCCTTATAGATTTAAATTTGTTAGAATGTGGATTCTTCCTTCACCTTTTTTGATGTTTTTTCTTCTTAGGCTTATTTTTCCATTTTAAGGAAGAATTATTTTATTCACTGAAAAGCAGGAACTCTATGATTTCTCTACCAAGAATAGCAAGGCAGCATTTCTGCATGCTGTTAAATAAATTATATGGAATCGGTCAAATACTTAGTTGTTTAGAAAATCACATTTTAAAAAAGATTTAAAAATCATATTTTGCATATGACCTATGTATGCCACATGTAAAATGGTGTGTAAATCACTTCAAAAAGTTTTTTAGTTGGCAGTTTCATTATAAGACAGACTTAATTTCAAATATTTGATTGTAAATGTTACCATGCTTTCCTAGTGTGAGCCTTTGTTATAAGAATGAAAATTTTCAGTTAATACTAATTTGTGTTGTGACCAGAGCATTTCAATATAAAGAAATCTAATTTCCTATAATTGTCTATAGTAATAACTTTATAGTATGAAGATATATTCAGGTGATACCAGATCTGATTATGTCTCTCTCTACAGATGGCTAAGAAGAAAACGGATAGAAAAATTAGCAGAGCAACAAGCTGTCAAAGAAAGAGCTAGACAGCTCCGACTAGAAGCAAAGCGGTCTAAACAGTTACAGTGCCACCTATATAATATGTCAGAAGCCAAATCTTTCCGTTTTACTGATCATTACAACTGAAGGTATTTATTAAATACTTCATTTGGAAGCTGCTGTCCTCAGAATTTTGGATATCATTTCTTATGGCCTGTGTGCTTTGGTCATACTCTAAATTATGAAAGTGCTACTTATCTTTTGGTGGTGTTGATGGTGAATTTGTCTTATTTCTTTTAATAGTAGAGCAAAATAAATTTCTTATCTTTCAGCATTGTAATGTGTTATACCATTTTAGTCCATGCAAAAAATTGAACAAAGGAACTCTACATTCCTTTACTTCTAAGTTATTTTAACGTTTCTAGCTGAAAGAAACACAAAAAAGGGACAGATACCTATTCTTAGTTCTTATTATTATTAAAAAAAATTGCAGTAGAGTATTTCTTAAGGCAGGAGAAGTGACCTCTTAAACAAATCTGGGTCAAGGCCTGATACAAAGTCCTAATTATGTTAACTTTGAATAGCTGTAGCAAGCTAAGCAAAAGGTTAGGCCTACTTCCACATGTTCTTTAAAAAAAAAAAGTATAACTATTTTGGGTATGTTATACAAAATCATACAGCTCTTATTGAGAGTTCATAATGTGCCTGGTATTGTTGTAAATGCTTTACATAAATAATTTGATCTTATAACTACTCTATTAGTCATTCTTGTTTTGCAGATGAGGAAGCTATAGGGGTGAGCAGTTTGCTCACAGATTCTGAGATTTGTATGGCTGCAGAATTCTTTCTCTTAGTTTTACCATAAAGCTTACATACCTTGATAGATATGTGTAATTCCATGTGTGGGGAAACAGTATCTTTGATGTGTGCAAGAGCACTTGAGGAGTGGAGGACAGAGGCAAACATACAAGTGTGATGGAAAGTGGAGAATTGCTGTAGTTCTTTTAAAGCTTCAGAAGACAGGGTTTTTAGCAGTTGGATATTTGTACCTTAATCACTTGACCCTAAATTAGAAAACAATTATTCAATCCTCTCTCGGCTTATTACAGCACTTTGAGTGTATACCAGGCAACTTAACTTTTCATTATAACTAGTCTTGTGTTGTTTAAAGTTTATTTTTAATGATAAGAACCCATTTGACATTTAAGTATTACACAACATTTTTACAAAATGGGCTACTGAAATTTTCATAAGGATTGCAGTGAATCTGTCATTTGCTTTAAGTAGCATTGCCATCTTCATAAGACTGTGTGTGTGTGTTAGTTGCTTAGTCGTGTCTGACTCTTTGCAACCCCATAGACTATAGCCCACTAGGCCCCTCCGTCCATGAATTCTCCAGGCAAGAGTACTGGAGTGGGTTGCCATTTCCTTCTCCAAAAGGAACTATAGAAAGAAAGAAAGTGAAGTCACTCAGTCATGTCCGATTCTTTGCAACCCCATGGACTGTAGCCCACCAGGCCCCTCCGTCCATGGGATTCTCCAGGCAAGAGTACTAGAGTGGGTTGCCATTTCCTTCTCCATCCTGAGACTGTCTTTTAACCCATAAACACAGGATGTCTTTTCATTTAGTGCAGCAATGTTTTATAGTTTTCAGTGTATAAGTCTTTCACCTGCTTTGTTAAATTTATTCATAGATATCGATTCTTTTGGATTCTATTGCAAATGCAATTGTTTTCTTAATTTTCTTTATGTGTTCTATACTTGAAACACAAACAGATTTGTGTGTATTGATGTTGTACTCTGAAACACGGCTGAATTTGTTTATTAGTACTAAATTTTTTGGTGAAATTTTTTTGAATTTTCTCTGTATAGGATAGGTGGTGGTGGTAGTGTTTAGTTGCTGAGTCATGTCTGATTCTTGTGACCGCATGGATGGTAGCCCGCTAGGCTCCTCTGTCTGTGGAATTTCCCCGGCAAGAATACTGGAGTGTGTAGCCATTTACTTCTCCAGGGGATCTTCCTGACCCAGGATCGAACCCACATCTCTTGGATTGCATGCAGATTCTTTACGGCCGAGCCACCAGGGATGCCCATATAGGCTAGATATTATCTGCAAATAGAGATAGTTTTAATTTTTCCTTTCCAAATGGGATGTCTTTAATTTACCTTTCTTGACTGATTCCTCTGGCTAAAATTTAGAGTATAATGTAGAGTAGTGAAAGTAGTGACAGTGGGCATCGATTTTTTTTCTCCATATGTGTTTATTAGTTGATCTTAATGTAGCTGCGCTTCCCTGGTAGCTCAGATGGTAAAGAAGCTGCCTGCAATGCAGGACTCGGGTTTGACCCCTGGGTCAGGAGGTTCCCCTGGAGAAGGGAGTGGCAGCCCACTCCAGTATTCTGGCCTGGAGAATCCCATGGACAGAGGAGCCTGGCGGGGTACAGTCCATGGGGTTGCAGAGTCGGACACGACTGTGTGACTGACACTTCGCTTTCATTAATGCAGCAGAGGGGACAGACATTCACAAACACTCCACACATTTCACAAGACTCATTGCAGAGAAAAAAAATGACTAAGAAGAATCAGTAGTACCCTCAGGTCTTGGTGGATGCTTTCTTGGAGGAGGTGAACCTCTTATTCCTGGTGAAGGGAGTCCTCACTCCTGGAGGGGGCATGCCTGTTGATGCCTCGTGTGTACGGGGAAGGGAGGCTCTGTGGTGGACCCATGGTGGTCTCATACCAGGCAGAGGAGCCATAGTCCCTGGAGGCGGGGTTGCCTGATCTGCTGATGGCGGCGGGGGGCACTCCCCCTTCCTCGTGGGCACTGACTTGGGGCTCCAGCAGTGCTGGCAGCAGCAGCACCTGAAGCAGCTGCCACTGTGCCTCTTCCCTGTGGGGTCACTACCTGTTGGGATGACCCCTCCATCCCTCGGACAGAGCCTGCTGTTGCAGCAGGGACCTAGGGAAATGGACCACCACTGGAACATCTCTGCTAACCTGACAACCCCAGGGCCTCCTGCAGCTCCAGCAAGAGGTACCTGAGCAATGCCAGTATCTTTCCCTCCACAGTCATGGAAACTAAGTTTCCCCACAGAGCAACACCTGAACCCAAACTCACTTTTCTTCATGCCGTGGCTGTTTCACATTCTTTGGCTTAATCCTCCTGAACTCATCAGTGTCATAGACGGTCAAGTTCATATGTTTGTCAAAAGTCTTAAACGTACCAGTGAGGATCGGGCCACCTTGCAGGACACATTCTATCCTATGGTCAGTGTGCTGCAGCATCTTGCTGCTCCTTCCCATAGTCATGATCGCTGTTCCACCAAATCCAGTGCCCACAGGAAAGATTCGGGATCCTTAAGACCTAAGAGAAGGCAGTTTTGATCGTTTGTTTCTTTTGGAATCAGCCACCCAGGTGTTCCAGTCTAACCATTTCTTGGTGTCTCAGCTAAGAATGCTTGTTCCAGTTCTGCCTGGAAATCAGCCACAGGTACTCGCTGCTGCTGCTGCTGCTGCTATTGCCTCAGGTACAGGTGACATTGCTGGTTGCTCATTGAGGCTGTCCTTCTACGTTTGACTTGGACTTCCACCTCCAGTACGTGCTTTTCCATAGTGCGTCTTAGGTGTAAATGGTCCCTGACTTGCACCATCACACCACTGGCTGCTCCTCAGAACAGAACGTCTCCGACTGCTATTCCACCCTGTCTGGGCATCCTTATCTTGTTCTTGATCTTGGGAGGAAAGCTTTTAGTCTTTTAGCATTAAGTATGGTGTTAGCTGGGCCTTCCCAGGTGGCACTAGTGATAAAGAACCCGCCTGCCAATGCAGGAGTCATAAGAGATGCAGGTTTGATCCCTGAGTCAGAAGATTCCCTGGAGGAAGGCATGGCAACCCACTCCAGTATTCTTGCCTGGAGAATCCCACAGAGGAGCCTGGTGGGCTACAGTCCATAGGGTTGCACAGAGTTGGACATGACTGAGGCAGCATAGCATGCACATATGCATGGTGTTAGTTGTGGGTTTTCCATAAATGTCCTTTATCAAGTTGAGGAAGTTCTATTCTTTTTCCTCTCCTGTACTTATTTCTATTCTTCTATTCCTTTTGAGTGATTTTATCATGAAAGTGTGTTGGACTATATGAAATGCTTTTTGGGTCAAGTGAAATGATAATGGGTTTTTCCTTTTTGTTCTATTCATGTGGTTACATTGGTTGACTTTCTTAATATTGAAGCATCCTTGCATTCCTGAGACAAATACCTCTTAGTGGTATACAAATCCCCTTTTCTATGATACTGCATTTGGTTTGCTAGTATTTCATGAGGATTTTTTATCTGTATTTTTAAGAGATATTTTTCTGTAATACTCTTCTTGGGGGATCTTTGTCTGGCTTTGGTGTCAAGGTAATGCTGGCCTCATAGAATCAAGTGTTCCCTCTGCTTTTATTTTCTTGGGAGGATTGCTATTAACTATCTAAATTTTTGACAGAAGTTACCAGTGAAACTGTCTGGCCCTGGACTTTTCTTTGTTGGGAGTTTTTTTCGTTTTTTAAAGCAGTTTTAGGTTCATAGTGAAACTGAGCAGGAAGTACAGAGTTCCCATGTAACTCCTGCTTCCTCCCTCCCTAAAACTTCCCCTAGCATCAACATCTCCCACAAGGTGGTTCATTTGTTGCAATTAATGAACCTACATTTACACATCACTATCATCCAACATCCATAGCTCTTGGTGTTGGGCAGTTTTTGATTACTGATGTAATCTCATTATAAGCCTTTCTCCTGGTGATTCAGATGGTAAAGAATCCACCTGCAATGCAGAAGACCTGGGTTCAATGCCTGGGTTGGGAAGATCCCCTGGAGGAGGGCATGTCAACCCACTCGTTTTCTTGCCTGCAGAATCCCCATGTACTGAGGAGCCTGGTGGGCTATATGGTCCATAGAGTCCCAAAGAGTTGGATACAACTGAGAACTAAGCACACTCATACATAAGCCTTTTCATATTTTCCATTTCTCCTTGAGTCAGTTTTGGTAAATTGTGTTTCTAGGAATTTGTCTATTTCATCCAGGTTATTTGTTGGTATATAATTATTCCTTTATTTAAAAGGAGATTGCAAATGTCCCCCTACTCATTTCTGAGTTTAGGTATTTGCAACTTTGTCATTCTGGTTGTAGGTTTGCCAATTTTGTGGATCTTTTCACAGAACCAGCTTTTGATTTTCATTCTCTATTTTTCTATTTTCTCTCCACTGTAATTTCAGTTGTCTTCTTTCTGCTAGCTTTGGGTTCTTTTTTTTTTCTTTTTCTAGTACCTTAAGGTATAGTATTTTATGAAGTCTTTTTTTTTTTTTCTTTCTTGGTTTGTTTAACTCAATTAACTGTTATGGAGCTATTGATATTATTACTGACACTCTTTAAGCAACAGTTGCAAAGTGTGCCACTAGTTTGTGGTTACAAGAGTATATGTATAGAATTTTTTTTATTGTGGTAAAATATATATAACCTAAGATTTATCATTTTGACCACTTTTAAAAGATATAATTCAGTGTCATTAAATACATCCATATGTTGTTCAACCATCACCCCTTTGTCTTCATGATTTTTCATCCTCCCAAACTGAAACTCTGTATCTGATAAACAAAAGGTCTCCATTCTGCTTTCCCTTAACTCCAGGTAACCACTATTCTACTTGCTATTTCTATTCATCATTTCAGGTACCTCATATAAGTAGAATCATACATCTGTCCTGTGTCAGATCTCAATATGGAGTTTTAAAGGTTCATCTATGCTGTAGCATCAGAATTTACTCCTTCTAAGCTGTATAATATTCTATTGCATGCATATACCACATTTTGTTTATGCATTCATCCATCAAAGGACATGTGTGTTTGTTGGCTACTGTGAATAATGCTGCTATGAACATTGGTACACAAATATCCTTTTGAGCCCCTGCTTTCATTCTTCTGAGTATCTACCTCAAGGTGGAATTGCTGGATTATACGGCAGTTATATGCATACTCACCAGCAATGCACAAGGGTTCCGGTTTCCCCATCTTTGCCAATACTTGTTATTTTGCTTTACTGGTAGTAGCCATTCCAGGTGTGAAGTGATAGCAATTTGAATTTACTTAATAATTAGTGATGCTGAGCATCTTTTGATATGCTTATTGGCCATTTGTATATCCATTTATATATCTCTTTTGGAGAAATGTCTATTACTTTGCCCATTTTTTTTATTTTTATTTTTATTTTTTCAGTTGTTGATTTGCAGCCCTTCATTTATTCTCAAAGGGAGACCCTTGATACATGAGTTGTGAATATTTTCCTTCATTTTGCAGGATGCCTTGTCATTTTGTTGAGTGTTTCTTTTGCTATGCAGAAAGTTTTAATTTTGATGAGGTTTAATTCCTCCATTTTTTTCTTTTGTTGTGTGTACTTCTGGTGTCATAGCCAAGAAATCATTGCCAAATCCACTGTCATGAAGCTTTTCCTCTATGTTTTCTTCTAAGTTTTATGCTCTGTAAACTTAAAAGAAAGACTGAAGAATAACTTGTAAATAGTATAAGCCAGATGAAGATTTGAATTGAAGTACATCATTCTGGAGGGGAAAAAAATCAATATTCAAACTAAAGCAGGTAAAGAAATTTATTGCCACCCACTTGAAACTACAACTCAGATGAATCAGACCAAAAAAAAAATCATTAAGTTGACATTAAAATATATTGTAACTTGATCAGATTTGTCTTTTGAGGATTTCTTTACTGATAGGTAAAGAAACCAATTAGGGTAATTTGTTATAAACATTTTTGTGAACACCTCTAAAAAGGTGTTTTATGATGGCCCATCATAAATAAATGACACATTACATAATAAAAATCAATTGATGAACTGCATTTTTGAGCTTGAGCGATGTCCTCCAAAAAGATCTTACTTTCTCTGCCATAGTTTGTAAGTATTAAATTGGATATTCCTATTGTGCTGGAATTGCCAAACTGAGCTCAACAGTTAAGGTTCTTCTGTAGATCAATTATATCCATTTAAAATACAGAATCCCCTGCATAAAACCAAAATAACAATGTTTTGTTCAAGCATTTGTTAACGTGGCTGTAAAATATTTAAATTTTTTTTAACTTTTAGCATTATTTTTAAAATAGTTCCTCCACCTGTTATTTCCATGAGACTCTTTTGTATAATGCTCCAAAATCACCAAAAAGAGAAAGGACTCCTACCCCATTCCCTCCCCAACCCTTGCAGCTACTTTTTTGTTAGAGGGTCAGAAAACTTTTTCTGTAAAGGGTCAGATAATAAATATTTTAGGCCTTGCTAGTTATATAAACCCTGTTGTAGCTACTCAGTTTTGCTGTTGTAGCACAACCAGAGACAACAGTAAATGAATGGGCATGGCTGCATATGACCCAAGGCTGTAGTCTGCCAATCCTTGCTTTAGAGTTCAGAAATTGAATCTGGTTTATGTAAAATATATAGCAAGATAAATAATAAATTAGGGCCTGAAAGAAAGGTGTAGAATCTAGTCCTTTAGGAAAACCATCCTAACCTGCCTGGAAAGTATTGTCTACTTATATATATCTACACAGTTTCTTTTTTTTTTTTTTTCTTTACCCTGAGGTATTTATTAAGAAAGGGTAATCTGGAGTCCAGTATATGAAACATCTTTGGGGATACATATTATTTACATAGAAAGTGATAATACTTCTAGCGTCAAAAGACCCCCAGCTCCCAAATAATAATGATTCTTGGGTAAAAAGCAAGTGCCTGTAGTGTGCCTCCACCGTACTGATTGTTAAAGGGCAATAAGTTCTCCCTGGCAGTGATTGCAGCAATTGAAAGTTATATTTTCATATCTTGTATAGGGATGAAATCGTCCAATATTTTTCTTTGTAGCAAGTAAGGTGGTTGGTGAAGACTCAGAAAATGGATTATCAGGTGAGCTTTCTGTACATGTAACTGGATCCAAAATGCGTAGAACCTAAGGAAAATAAGAGGTAACATCATATACATAGCAGGGACTACAAAAGTCCTTGGCTTACTAATATGTAATACTCATACATTCTATTTCATTAATATGTAACTACCGTAAAAAGTAAGATCTGAATGATGAATTTGACTTGGGAGCTTTTCTCAAAAAGCTCTAAATTTAACAATGATGTCTAGTTGTTATATTACCTAGGTTATCTATTTTTAAAAATAAAGAAATGTTTTCTTATGCCTGTTGATGAAAATATATGAAAACATAGAAGAAAATAAATTGAGACGGTTATATCAGTTTTACCATAAGTGATGCTCACTTTTATCCTTAATCAAAATGTACTTATTACCTTTCTCCTTCAGGCCTTATTGAAATGCTTGAAACTAGAATTCTACCTTTATTCTTCTACTGAAATGTATTTCAAAGTTTTTGATCATTTACTTGTCAAATCAGTGGCTTTTCATTTTTTTTCTAATTTACATGCAATATTTTATGCTAACAATCATGTTTTTGTTTCTTGGATTCATGGATACCATACACTCTCAATTCTTCTGCTCTGAATGTTCTATTCCATTTCATTTTCTGAGACCCACAACTGGAGGAAATCTTGGTTTGAAAAAATTCTCGGATTAAGGGCAAGGATAACATTGCTGGCTCATAAGCTCCTGTTTTTCATGTTCATATTCTCCTAACCATCATCATGGGGTTTCCCTGGTGGCCTAGCAGTAAAGAATCCACCTACATTGGGAGACATGGGTTTTATCCCTGGGTCAGGAAGATCCCCTAAAGAAGGAAATGGCAACTTACTCCAGTATTCTTGCCTGGGAAATCTCCTGGACAGAGGAGCCTTGGGGGCTACAGTCTATAGGGTCGCAAAAGAGTTGGACATAACTTAGCAACTAAACAATGACAACAATCATCATATGATGAGTATGAGTTACTGGGCAAAGGAGATAGGCAGTAGAATTAGAAAGGAACTGGGAAAAGCAGTGAGGAAAGGGGCTTTCTCTTCTATGTAAGGCTTATTCAAAACAGCTTTCAGAAATGGCTCAAGATGTCTGTTTCCCTAGCTCTCATGTTGTCCAACAGGATTTTTTCCTTCTAAGTTACCAAGGTACCCAAGGAGCCACAGCTAATTAAAAAATGTCCTGGCATCATTTAAGAGCTACCATTCCATACCTCTGTTTTTCTACAGGATTATTGATTCTTCAATTTAGTTTTTGATATTCTTCTGTTTCTATGGAGCTTGGTTAGATGCTAAAGGACAGAGATAAAGGGCTTATTTTAAAGCTGCTCATAAATTGAGAAGGGGAAATAAGAAAGGTACCCCTATTCTCTACATTTGTAGTTACATTATGTGTCTTTAGAGAGAAACAAAATGCCAAATGAATACAGTTAAAGGAGACTGAGATACCAATAGGATAGAAGGTTTCCAAATTTTAGCCTGAAAGTGATGAAGATTTTAAGCTGGGTGCCTTTCAGAGAGATTACTCTGTACATAGCTGGTGGATGAGAGAAGGGGTGGGAACCAAAGCAGACAATGGGAATAAGAGAGAAAGGGAGTTTAATGCTATAATTCAGCTAAGAAACGTTGATCTTGAAGCAATGTGGCTGAAAGGTCTAAGAGACATTGGGGAAGTAGGACCGTCAGTTTTGTTCCGTGAGACAATATGGATAAAGGACTAGAAGAAGAGAATGTAAACCAAAACCAAGCCCTGAGGCTACCCACCATTGTGTGGTGAAGTAAAATGGTCAAAGGAAATAGAAAAGTCAGGAGGGTATAAGGTTACATCAGCCATGGGGAGAGAGTGTTTCAAGATATCAAAAGTAGTTAATTATACTGGATGCTACTGGCAGCAACCAAGTGGGCAGCAACACAATTTCCCAACAAAAAGAATAGAAAAGGAGAAGCAATTTTGGATAACGTTTAGTTTCAGGGACTGATTCATTCAGTAAATAGCTGAATAACTACTATATATAATGGATTATGCCAGACTTGAGGAAACATAGGGCCCATCTTTAAAGAGCTTACAGTTTGGAAGGGGAGAATCAAACTGCAATGTAACATGATAAAGAGCTATACTAGATTTATGTACAAGATGAAATGCAAGCCTAGAGGAAGGAAAATCTAGGTCTACCTGAAGGAATCAGGGAAGGCTGATTCTTAAAGGCAGTGTAGTGGTTGGGCAAGAAGAGAGACTGTTGGGAGGCCTTCTAGGCAGAGGGAAAGTGTGTACAGAGGCATGAGATACAGCGTCCTGTCTGTGGAATGAAAGTGGTTAACACAGCTGGGATGTGAAGTGCAGGGGGTGGGCACACCTGGGAAATGATCCAAGCGAGGGGGAGCTGGAATAATGATTAATGAAAGGCCTTCTGTACAGTATGAAACAATTCAGATTCAGTGATGAGGGAGCCTGGGAGTCCTCTGAACACAAGTACCAAGATGACGGGATTGACATTTTTGAGATAACACTCTGGCAGCAGAGGATGGCCTGGAGGTGAGTAAAAAAGCAAGGGAGGAGGTCCCGGCTTCTCGGCGCTGTCATGGCGGGGTTGCTGAAGAAGACCACTGGCCTGGTGGGATTGGCTGTTTGTGAAACTCCCCATGAGAGGCTAAAAATATTGTATACAAAAATTCTTGATGTTCTTGGACACATCCCTAAAAATGCAGCATATAGAAAGTAAACAGAACAGATTACAAATGAGAAGCTGAGTATGGTTAAAGCGGAACCGGATATTAAAAAACTAGAAGAGCAACTGCAGGGTGGCCAAATAGAAGAGGTGATTCTTCAGGCAGAAAATGAACTAAGTCTGGCAAGAAAAATGATCCAGTGGAAACCATGGGAGCCTTTAGTGGAAGAGCCTCCAGCCAGCCAATGGAAATGGCCCATATAAACAGCATTAACTAACTTGTCTGTTGATAGGAGACTGGTGTAATTAAATATTCTGTTATATGTTAAAAAAAAAAAAAAAGCAAGGGAGGGATGCTGGTTAGGAGACTACTGCTACAGGCTAGCCTGGCAATCAGGTGTCTGAGCTTGGGAGAGGGAATAAATCAGGAGAAACTGACAGGACTCATCAAGGCAACAGGTTTAGGGGATGAAGGATATAACAATAAAAATGATAGCTACTATTTATTGAGAAATTACTGTACCTATATTGGAAATAGCTATAGGCTTTATATGTATTATTTTATGGAATCCTCAAAACATCCAATGTAGTAGGTACAGTTCGCTAAGCTAGGAAATACAGGAGAAGAAACAGGTTATTTTTCTTTTACTTTTCTCTTTCCCCCTAGAATGGGAATACAAATACAAAAACAAGGAGAAAAGAGGTTGTTCTATTTTTAGCTGTCTATGGGATAAACTGATGGAGATATCCAGCTGGGTATGTGTCTTATTCTAGGAAAAAAGTCTCAGCTGAAGAAGTCACAAGCATAACGCTATGGGGATTAGGACAGTCCCGAGATGACACAGAAAGTCAACTACGTGAGGAAAGGCTCAAGAGTGGGCACAGGAAGACGATTCCCCTTCCCCCCACCAAATACTAAGAATGAACAGTCACAGCAGTAGCAAAGAGTCGGCAGAGTATGACAGCTTCAGAAGCTGAGGGACTTGAAGTAAAATGTGACAAAGTACTTAAATATTCATGGCCTTTATGACAGTCTTTTTTGAGGACAGTGGAGCTAGAAGTCTACTGAGATAAGCAATGGCAGGAGTTGAGGAAGGAAGGTATGTGAGTAGAAATAAATATGAACTGCTTGCGCCAGATTCTTGGTTATGAAGGGAAGCTGTTAAGACCATGTGTAGAGAACTTAAGACAGAGGAGACAGTTTTCTTTTTTAGATGGAAGGCACTTGGACATGTTCTTAAGCCAAAACGAAAGAGTCAACAGAAGAAGTACCTGTTAATGGGAGGCCTGATGAGCCTGGGGGAATATGCTATGCTTTGGAGAGCCAAAGAGACACCTTTTCCAGTAACAGAAATACATGTAAGGATGGAAGCCACATAGCTAGGCTTCAAGATACCAAGCTGGGACCTGGAGGGAGTTTTCTGCCTCTACTCTCTTTTTTCCTGTGAATGAGGAACCAAAGTCATCTACTGAATCTGAGGTACGAGTTGGATGGGTATAGAAACCAAGAGGGCAAGCAGCTGAACTAAGATAGGAATGGCCATCTTTAAAAACAATTACACTTTTTTCTCCTCAAGAGTATAGTAATAGAGTTTGAGAAAATTAAGCTCAGAGGAGGAAATAATCTTCTCCAAGATCACTAGTTCATTAGCATGAGAATCAAGTTTTGATTCCATATTTCCTAACTCCCAGTGCCAAGCACTTTTCATTATAACATGTAAGAAGACAGTCTTAGAGGTTATACAGATCACGGAAGAGAAATATTTTACCGTTTCAGCCATTTTTTCTGCTGGAGTACTGCAGAATTCAACTGTTGATGGAACCTTTTTTTGACCATTAGTGCCAACATTTCCCAGAAGATGAGAATTTATTGCTTTTGCCAGCTTGTGATTTGTTAATGCTAGTTCTGCTGTGCTGTGAGGTTGCCCGCTAGGGTAGTAAGTTTGCTCCCTTCCCCACTGCAAAGAGACCAAGAGCTCCTCCAGCAACCTGTAGCAACACACAGCACCGAACATTAGTAAGAGGATAAAATATAAAAATCAAGAATGCTGAGAAACATGTTTCTGGTAAAGTCTGGTTAAATAAAGATTACAGATTACAAAAAGCACTGAAACTGATTTTATGGTTATCTGGAAATCAACAAACAGTACCTTTTTCTCTTATTTTAGTACAGGTAAAATAATGTGTACATATATATGTGTGTGTGTGCATATATGTGTGTATATATATGTGTGTGTTATGTGTGTGCATATATATATGTGATAATTTTTTTGTATTTCATTGGTTGATTTTTAAATGATAAACCAACTTATAATTCTTGGGCTAAAACCTCCATGGCCATGATGTATAAAGCTTTTTATATATTGTTGGATTTGAGTCACTAAAATTCTATTAAGAATTTTTGCATCTATATTCATTAGAGATAGATATTGGCCTGTAGTTTTCTTGTAATGCCTCTGTATAGTTTTGGTATCAAGATGATGCTGGCCTCATAAAATAAGGTAGAAACTGTTCTTTTATTTTCTAGTAAAGTTTGTATAAATTTGGTTTTATTTCTTCCTTAGATATTTGTTAGTATTCACCAGTTGATCCAAGTAGGCCTGGAGTTTCCTTTATTAGAAGATTTTTAACTACAAAGTAAATTGCTTTAATAGGTCAGGGCTATTCAGGTTATCTGTTCTTGAGTATTCTAGTAGTCTGTGTCTTTTAAGTAGATTGTCCATTTAAGCTATTGAATTGATTGGAAAAGGGTTGTTCATAACATCCCCTATTATCTTATGACTATAGACTGTAGTGTACCCCTTTCCTTCTCATGCTGTGCATCTTTCTCTTTTTTTCCCCCTGATTATACTGCCTGGAGGTTTTGTAAATTTATCCTTTCAAAGAACCAGTGTTTGGTTTTCTATTTCTGCTCTTATCCTTTCCTTGCTTCTGCTTAATTTGCTCTTTGTGTTTCTTAAAAAGAAAGCTTAGCTTATTGATGAGACCTTTTTTCTTTTCTACAATAAGCATTTAAAGGTATAGCTTTCTTAATTCCCTCTAAATACTGCTTTAGCTGCCTACCACAAAATCTGATTTTGATATATTTGGTTTTTATTCTTCTAATGTTCCCTATAATTGTCTCTTGACTTTTACTTATTTAATTTGTAAGAAATCAATTATATAAAAGTATAAAGTGCTTTTAAGGAAGAGACTCAATTTTGACAGTTCTGGTGCATATGGACATGAAAGTAAGCTCTCATACTATAGAATAGTTCTCAAAAAGATCTCCTTCCAAAGTAAAGACTGTTACACTTTTTGGCTTCTACCAAAAACTATACAAAACTGCTATAACTATAACTAAAAACTACTTTTAAATGCAAACATTTCTTCCATTATAGATATAACTAATCTCGCCCTCATTAAGAATATAAGAAGCATGCCTTCTGTTTTTTTCAGTCTTCCTCCTTTCCCTGGGCAGCTATTTTAAAATGCTACTCAAAGTATATGCTCAGTGAATTATTAAATGTAGAAATATGAAAGAACTGTAACAATAACAAAAATTGCAGGAGGAAGTAGAAGGGCTCAGAATGTAAGCAAGTGCCATACTTCTGCGTAGCTATCATTTCCTGACGAAACTGTTCCCGTTCACTCAGGAGATCTTGTATAGCGCTCTGTGCATCACGGTTCTGACGCTGCAGAACTGCTCTGGAGTTGGTTAACTCATCCGCCATAACCCTGGAAAAGATCAAAATCTTACATATAAATTCTTAGACAGTGTTAAAAAGTTAATATACTACCTCTGTGACTGTCATTTTTAAAAACCTACAAAAAAGATTTAATGTTGTCAAATTACTTCTTAGTTTTTAAACCTTCACTAAGAAATATTTAAAATATTTATGAGCTTAGAACTTATTAAAGGGACTCAATTAAAATATCTGTTTACAAAATGACAAAGAATACATTTCCTGTATAGTGACTTTGGAATGTACTTCAGTCTTATTCTAGATTAACCAAGTTTTGGAAGAAAAATAATATTAATTGTTCTTAAATAGAGAAAATTTTAGAGAAAAACAAGAGTTATTTTTATACCACTCATTACCTTTTTTGTCATTAGAAAAATATTAAATATAGAAAGGTTTATAAAAAAGGAAAACAAAGTCTTCTTGTCCAGCTGCCCGACCCCTCCTTTTATAATTAGTAATCAATAAAGTAACCAATACATTTTTCTAGAAAAAAATAACATATGTATATCAGCATAAAAGTATGTATAAAAATAAATATATTAATTTTATTTACAGAAAGGAATTATTTAATACAAACTTTTCTGTAGTTCACTTTTTTCACCTAATAATTTACCTTGATGATTTTTTTCATATTAGCATACATAGAGCCATTTATATTCCCTGTTTTGTTTAAAAAAAAAAAGTTTCATGTTTTCTGATTGGATGTAGCAAAATGTATTTAACAATTCTCTAGTGGTAGAATTGAAGCAAAATTTTATAGTATTTTTATTCATCTGAAAAATCTTACAACTAAAATTAAAGTCTCAGACCACAGTAACCACTGAATTCCTTATAATGAAAACAGTTCTGATGTTAAAAGATTAAATCAACTAAAATATCAATAAAGCTTGATTTCACTATTATTGCCCTCAAAGTATTACTATTAACATTGATCAGAATGTTTAAAAAGTTACATATTATAGTAATCTGTAAAATGCAAGCATGATTTGCTTAAGCTGTTCAGTAAAAATTAACTTATTCATTCTAAGCCAGTAAACCATAAATTCATTTCTCTAAATAGATCCTTTATTAGTGCAATTAGAAAGCAAATTAAGGATTTTAACAGAGTAATCAATTACTAGAAAGTATCACAGATATTAAGATATGAAGAAATAATTTTCTGAAAATGTATTCATTACAATCAGTGGTTCTTAAGGTACAGCCTGGAAACCTTTGGTGTTTCTGAGACACCTCCAGATGATTAAATCAGTGTTATTAAACATATTATATGTGAAGCACCGAGATAAAAGCTGAAAATACACAGATGGATAACACCGAGATTCTGTTATCCAGTAACTCAAAGTTGGAAGGAGGGGAGAAATAGAAAATCATAACATAAAAGAGACCTTCCCCACTCCCAGTGTGTTCATGGGCCTGGGGGTTATAGGGGCCTGAGGTTCTCATCTCTCCTGGAGAGGTAGCCTTGTCCAGTATGCCATGCAAATTATTATCGCTTTCTATTTGTGCATGGAGAGAAAAAGGTTGGGAAGCTCTATTATGATGTAGTTAAATGAGCAATGAGAACAGAGTCTGAGAGACAGACAAAATAAGACATTATGGAGTGGCAATGATATGTGAGCTTTTAGAGAGATCATGGGGAAAAATCTTTTAAAAATGTAAACATATTAGCTGTCTGAGTTTAGTTTTGTTTTGATCTTAAACACTGTAGTCAGAGTGATTTCCAGTACAGGAGAGTAACTCAGAATTCTGGAATGAGGGAATAGCTTTATGCTAGCACTTTTCCATTTAGGGAGATGGAATGACCATCCAGAGGAGGGCGAGTCTACCTCTTAAATCACGTACGAAGTAATTTGAAAATCTCAGTCAGAAATTTTCACACTACAATCCAATTTTTTTGCATTAGGAGGGTCAACAAATCTTACAGAGCAAAAGGTAGGAAATGAATTACTATTTACTGTATGACCATTCTGAGGAGGGAGAGTCCACCTCTTAAATAATGTATGAGGTAATATGACAATCTCAGTCAGAAATTTGCACATTACAATCCATTTTTTTTTTTTTTTTAGGAGGGTCAACAAATCTGGCAGAGCAAAAACTAGGAAATAAAATAGAAAATACCTGCTTGCGAGGAATTTGCTTCGCCACACATCACACTGTATCGACATCCGTTCTAACTGTTCGGAAAGCTGAGCAATGTTTCGACCCAGGGCTTCATTTTCTAAAATAAGCTGATTTTTCTCACGGGCTACACGTTCAAAGTGATACTGAAGGTCATCCCCAACAGAAGCCACCAGCAGCTTTTTTAACTCACGATTGACCTGGAAGAAATCATGACCAATACAAGTTCAAAGTAATGCCAGTGAGTTCAGTGTGGCAAAATGAACAGAAGAGAAACTGTGCTTCATGTAATTTGGACCTCCATTACTACAAGTACATATCAAAAAGTGATATCAAATAGTTAAGTTTCATAATATATACATAGCATGTCTATATCTCTATTAATCTATAGTCCATGCGGTTATAATTTGAGCCTCTCAAGAGTACAAATCATTATTATAAAAATTACAAACTGCCTCGTCAACACTTAAAGGCAAAAAATTAAAAACTGAACCAATAAATTTTGCTAAAAAGTATGACAATGTTTTATAAATCTTTTTCAACATTTAAACATTAGTTTCTTTCTGCTCTAGCATTTTTAAGAATTTAAGCAAAGAAAGCAATTCAAGATGTCTGTAATCATGTTCTTCACATTGTTATAAAAAATGAAACAAAATTAAAACAAATGTCCTATAAAAGGTATTGGTATATGGTATAGTCATGGAAAAACACTGTTGCTATTAATAATGATATTTTAATAGAATATCTTGAGACATGGGGAAGTATTAACAACTAAAAAAAGTAAATTACAAGGCAAAAATGAACTCAATATGTATAATTATGCATTTATAGCTGGATGGTATTTATAGGTGATACTATTTTTGTTGTTTTTTCTGTATTTTCTAAGATGTTTACAAATAAATATGTACTACTTTTGTAATTTCAAATTAGTTATTTAAAATATATTATTAAATACATTAGAAACATATTTGGATAAGAATCAGTAACCATGGTGTCACTTATAAACACAAATATCTAGTAGAAAGATGTATAATCTTACAGAAACAAAGTGGGCAGTAGTAAGGCAATATTTACTGAGATGTAAAGAGTAAAGACCACGAACTTTTTTTTAACAGCCTTTCACTTTACATTTTAGTAAATATTGCCTTACCACTCATCACTTTGTTTCTCTGTTAGTCACCTGATGTGAGGAGCCAACTCATTGGAAAACACCCTGATGCTGGGAAAGATTGAGGGCAGGACAGAGGAAGAGATGGTTGGATGGCATCACAGACTCAATGGACATGAGTCTGAGCAAACTCCGGGAGACAGTGAAGGACAGGGAAGCCTAGTGTGCTGCAGTTCATGGGGTTGCAAAGAGTCGGACACAGCTTAGTGACTGAACAACAACAACAAAAGTTTAAAGAAAGTAAATCAAGCAATATAGGTAATTTTCCATTTACAATGAAGATACCAATACTTATTCCACCATTTTCTTTATTCTAAGTATTATCTATACATAGAAAAAATACTTGGAATTTGTTGATTCTTAAAGCAAGGATTACTAACTAGTCAATTTGGTTAATCTCTGGCCTGTACGTTCTTAACTGTAACCTCCTTAATAACTTATAGGTGGTCTTGTACAATGTCCAAAGTACCTTACATGTCATCTTCAACCATGTTTAGAATATAAGTTCCCAACATAAACTAATTCTGGTAGAGGCACTAAGAGAATGAGAAATTTAAGAGGAAGCTTTTTGGAGTCATGACAAGTTATAATGAACAACATTCCAAGAGGAAATATATTTTATTCTATATTTATAACATTCTATAGGTTCATTCTAACATGCAGGCTTAGAAGGCCCAAGTGTAAAGAGCCATTGTCATGAAAGCTATCAAGGCTGTTCTTACCTCTGACTGTACTCTGAGCTGGTTTGAAAGGCCTTCTTTGTCCTGTAGCAACCTCCTTTCAGAGTTCTTGAGCTTTTCCAATGTATTCTTTACCTCGGACAGTTCCTTTCTGGGTTCTACGACTCCCTCTGGCTGGCCAAGGAGTTCTCCTTTATGATGTCCCAGAGACTTAACCTTTGCATTTTTGTAGGGGATATTATGGGTTATAGCAGCTTTGGGAACTAATATTCTTACAGCTTCGACTTCCACAGCTTTTTCAGCGAGAATCTTCCCTAGCTGAAGAACTCCTGGGCTCTCTGATGGGACTGCTTTCTTTCGTGGACTCTGAAGGATGTGATGTGTTATAGGCTGGATTCCAGGAGTAACTTCAATAGATTTAGGTGGCTCCTCAGTTTCCATTCCATCTCCCGCTCCTCGGATTGGGGATGGAGTAAGGATGACTATAGGATGGAAAACAAAACATAAGCTATTTGCTGAAAAGAGATGCCAGGAAAATGCCAAGATATACTTCATCCTACACTCAGAATTCCTGGCATTGGAAAAAAAAGGAAAAATTTAGAATAAAAATTAAATTTCAAAACAATCCTGTGTCAACAAAAGATGAATAAAGTCTTATAGGTTCAAACCTTCCTTAAGTGAATGGTTTCTCTCTTGGTAGAAACTGCAAGAGATTTGGAATCAAGGTATTTGGTTCCCACTTCTACTTCCTTGTATGCTGTGCTATGCTGTGCTAAGTTGCTTCAGTTGTGTCCAACTCTTTGCAACCCTATGGACTATGGCAGGATTCTCCAGGCAAGAATAAGGGAGTGGGTTGCCATCCCTCCTCCAGGGAATCTTCCTGATCCAGGGATTGAACCCATGCTTCCTGTGTCTCCTGCACTGCAGGCAGATTCCTTACTGCTGAGCCACCAGGGAAGCCCACTTCCTAGTATAATCCTACGTAAATAACGTGACTCTCTATGAATCTCAAGTTCCTAAACTGAAAAGTGGAGATAGTAACAAATATGTAATAAATATGCTACAAGGTTGTGGTAAGAAAGACTGTTGTAAGATCAAATGCCTGGCACATTGTGGACACTCGATAATCTTAAATATAAAAATAAATGTAGGCTATTTGAAAGAACTCAGAACAGACTCACCTATTTGTAAACTCAGCAAAGAATGCTTCACAAACTATCCGACTGGACTACTCTCTCTCCTAGGCCTCTAATCTGGCCTCTGTTTCTGCTATTTCTTATTCTTTTAGATGGCTTCTTCTACCAATTACTGTGATTCTAACTTATCCCTTTAAGAAGCCAGCTTAAACTCTACTCTGCATTAAAGTTTTCCAACTTTTAGCCTACACTCTGAATGCCTATGCTACTTATTATCTCAACACTCAGTATGAATCTTAATCATGATCCATAATTATCATTTATGGGTTTTATTGTATGCTAAATCTCACTTTCCCAATAAGTCTGATAAACACTCTGTGGCCAGGCACCATGCCCTAAACAAATGGAAGGAGCAGGACATTATAGAAATGCCATGGACTCTGGGATTAGCCAGATCTGGTTCTTAGTCCCATTTCCACCACTGCTTCCTGTATAATGCTGTACAAAACCCTGAAAATTATCTGAGCTTCAGTTTTAGCCTCCATGAAACAGATTTAACAATACACCTAGGGTTACCTGTGTCTTCAATGAAAGAATGGTAAGTAACAACCAATATTTATAAAGACTTAGCACATGCCAAACACTATTCTAAATACTTTACATATAAGTAATTTATTCTTAAAATCATCCTTTGAGGTAGGTGTTAATTAGCTCTCTTTTACAGATGAAGAAAATGAGGCGCAAAGAGATCCAGGAACTTGCCCACAGTCATACCACCCAGTTAGTAAGTAGAGGATATTGTTGTCATTGTTATTCAGTTGCTCAGTCACGTCTGACTCTTTGTGACCCCATGGACTGCAGCACGCCAGGCTTCCCTGTCCTTCACTGTCTCCTGGAGTTTGCTCAAACTCTGTCCATTGAGTCAGTGATGCTATCTAACCATCTCATCCTCTGCTGCCCTCTTCTTCTTTTGCCTTCAATTCTTCCCAGTATCAGGGTCTTTTCCAAGTAGAAGATGCAGAACTTAATTCTAGGTAGCCTGGTCCCAAAGATTAGGGCCTTGACTACTGTACACACCACCCCTTCAAGTATAGAAAGTGTCTTGCACAGAAGTAAATAGCAGATAAATGATAGCTCCCATCCCCCTTCCTCTGAAACCCTTAATACAGTGATCCACATGTCTACTAACTTGCTCCACTGAAATTCTCCCCTCATATAAGCCTAATATATGGCTAGTCATCCTTAGTTCAGATAACCTTTGGAAGGCAGGTATGCTAACCACTATACTACCATTGCTCCAGTCAAAGAACAAATAGTTCGTTTTTTTTCTCCTATTTTACCTTATCTCAAATTAAGCAGTGTAAGTAGTTTCACTGAGTCACCTTTCTCCAAGAAAGGGCTAATTTCACTAATTGATTCAAGAAAATAAGTGGTTTAGAGCTTAGAAAGAATTGAGGATCTGAGAGGATGGGAAATGTTGCAAGCCTCGAAGAGATGGCTGGAATGACATCTAACTGACGTGGAATTCCTGAATTAGTAAATTCACTAACATTCCTGAACAAGTGAGATTCCTTGCCATTTTACAAGTCCAGAATATATTTGAGAAAATGGAGGCCAAAACCTAGGAATGGTAATGACAATTAGCTTTTATTCACTTTACTATGTGCCAAGGACTCAGTTCTACTAAGTCCTTCAGATGCATCAGTATCATTTGGTTTTACAAGTCTCATGACTTAGCACAATAGTACCCATTTTGCAGACAGAAACAGAGGTAATGAAAGGTTAAATAGCTTGTCGAAATCATCAGTGTCAAACTAGGATTTCAGTCCAAATATGAATCCAGAGCTAAGATGTTAATTGGTCTGGCAAAGTGTATTAGTCCCATGGTCATGTCCAACTCTGCAACCCCATGGACTGTACCCCACCAGGCTCCTCTCTGTCCATGAAATTCTCTAGGCAAGAATACTGGAGTACAAATTCCCTTCTCTAGAGGATCTTCCCGACCCAGAGACTGAACTGTCTCCTGCATTGCAGGCAGATTTTTGTGTCTTCCCACAAACCAAAACTATTGTACCTTATCAGCCTAAACTTATTGCCTCTCTTAATAGCCCTGTTAGGTTGCAAAAGCCCACAGAATTTATATAACAGTTATAGCAAGCTTAAAAAAAATGCATATCTTGTCTTCACTGGACCCTTGAATGATTTCCCATCACTCTCAGAATAAAGACCAAGATCCTCACCATGGCCTACATGGCCCTCAGTGATCTAGTCCCCTGATCATCTCCTGGGTCTCAACTTTATGCTGTTCACTCCCTCAGATCCTAAGTTCCAACCTTATTTGTTTTCTTTTAGTGTCTCAATAGGAGCAGATGCCTTCCTCTTCCTCTACTAACATTTCTTATTGGAATATTCTTCCTAACTTCCTCTTCCCTACTCGCCTTTCAAATCTCAGTTCAAACTTTCTGAAGAGAAGCCTTTCTCTAGTCTTCCAAGATTATATGCTTCTACAACAAAGACCATGCCTTTCTTTTTACCATTTATCAAAACGGTTAACAGACATTTTGTTCAGTGTAACTAGAAATACACTGTGCCTTCCACTGGGATATAAGTTCCATGAGGGTCTGGACTACGTGCCTTGTGTTTACTGTTGTATTCTTGGTAAAATACCTTGTACCTTAAACTCTCTGAGGAACAATAAATGCATGGTAACAAGGGGAAAAGAATGAGCACATGCAGTAGTGGTGATAAACTTGTGAGATGATAAACTTGTGAGAAAAAGCTTAATTAATGATAAAACAGAATTCTGCCTTTTATTCTCTTATGCTAAAGTTCTACAAAGTTATATCACCATACTCCAGAACTATTTTTTCATTTAACAGATTTTTGTAGTTTTTCATAAGTATGTAGTAATGGACAGGGAATCCCAAGTTATGTTTATTAGACAAGAGGTAGAATGACATCTGAGCTATAATTAAGGTGTTCTATTTAATAAAATATTTTATAGTAGAATAGTTAAGTTGCTCAGTTGTGTCTGACTCTTTGCGACCCCATGGACTGTAGCCTACCAGGCTCCTCCGTCCATGGGATTTTCCAGGCAAGAATAGTGGAGTGGGTTGCCATTTCTTTCTCCAGGAGATCTTCCCCACCCAGGGATGGAACTCGGGTCTCCCGCATTGTAGACAGGCTTTACTGCCTGAGCCAGCAGGGAAGTTTTATAGTAGAATAAAGTATTTATCATTTCTGTATTAAGTGTTAACTAAGACACTTGGGCTGTAGGGCTGATTCTACTTCCAAAAAGATGAAAAAAAGGAACACTTCAGAAAGCGAAAGGGTTTTGTAGTTAATTCATGCACATTAGCATGGAGGACAATTCCCAAATATGAACTCCCAAATAAAGGCCTATTCCCATACTCTGGTTTTAAGTTTAACTGTACCTAGGGCAAATTTAATCTTGTCACTCAGACATTCTGGCATTTATGAAGTAATGTAGAATCACAAATTAACTACAGATTAATAATTTAAAAGACCACAAAAAGACACACTACTGCTAAACCATTCAGGCCCACTGAACCTGAAGAAATAAGATTAAATATGATTTCTAAGCAAGGCATAACATTGTTGAGTTGGAATTCTAGGTAATGAAGATTCAGGAACAAATGGTTAGTGCTAAATTTAAAAGGCAAAGAAACATTAATGGGTACTTAACAGAAATCTCTTTTCAAACAAAATATGTTATAAAACTCCAGTCAAGAAATTTAATCAACTTTGTTCAAACTCAGTTTACACTTAACTTTATTTAAACTGTTCTACTTACTCAAGCATCTGTGAGAACCAGAGCTGTACCGTGTATCACATGGCAGCTCCGTCTTTGTAACATCCCTACTGCTAGCTAATGTGCAGGCAAGGAGGCAGGCTGGGAGCCAAGGCTTTACATTTTCTTACTTGGTAACTTACTTTCATAATTCTGTTTTTCCTGTGACACATATAGAAGCCTTTATTACATATGCACTTGGCCCAACCCAGGGCATATTCAAGAGCAATTACCTTCGGTCTGGTGGGAGGACAACGACCTATGGTACCAGCTCTGTAGTTAGGAGCAATGTTTGAGTAAAATATCAACCGCTTTCCATTCTTTGAAGGGAACCAACAAAACAATTCTTCAATTATTCATCAATATTAATTTCTACTTGTGATCACTTATCAAAGAATGAAAACATATCTAAGGTTTATGCCTCATTCTTTCTGCCTTTCTCCCAAATTGGTAATGTGCAGGGAAAGAACAAATATACAATAAGGGTTGGCAAACTTTTTCCATAGAGGGCCAGATAATAAATATTTTAGGGTTTGTGGACCATGAGGCAAAATTAAGGATATTATATAGGTATTTATATATGAAGAGAAAAAACAAAATTTTAAAAAATTCAAATTATAATAATAATAAAAGTGTGGTTTTTTTTTTGTAATATAGATCTAATAATGAAAAGAACAGTTCTTTTTATTTGGGATGTGTGTTTGCATGCATGCTCAGTCATGTCCAACTCTTTGCGGCCCCATGGACTGTAACCATCAGGCTCCTCTGCCCATGATATTTTCCGGGCAAGCATACTGGAGTGTGCCATGCCCTCCTCCAGGGGATCTCCCTGACCAAGGGATCCAAGCCTCAGCTCTGGCATTTCCTGCACTGGCAGGCACCTGGGAAGCCTTTTGTTTGGAATAACACGTGGTTTAAGTGGGATTCAAAGTTAGTCTTCCCTATTATCAAACTGATTGCAAATATTCTCAGAAGGCCTAAGAGCCCTAATTTGCCAACCCTTGCTCTAAAATATTGAGGCAAATTTGCTGTAGCAGAAAATAGTGGAGACAACCACATTATTATGTTATAGCCCTTATTCTTTCTGCCCATTCAGCCTGTCTCCTACAGATGTTTTGTTCTCTCTTTCTTGCCTAATTGCACCCTGCCTTCTCACTAAAGCTGTACACAGCACATGATGTCAAGAAAATGCTCCTGTCTTTTGTGAGCATTCTTCATTTCAGAAAGGAGGTCATACAATGATAACCTTGAGGACCATCAGAATCGGTTCTAAAACCTGACGCCAGCCGTAATGATCTTAATGTCTCCAGGAGGAAAGAAGAATGTAAGATGACACCTGCCTTGATCCTTATCTACAACCCTATTTTCCACTCTGAAACTGTAAGACCCCTTGCCATCCCTCAGGAAAGGGACAGTCTAGACCGCGTTAGCCTGCTGTGGCCCCCTTTGCCTGGCGAAGTACTGGGTTGCCCAAAAGGCTCCTTGGGTTCTATAACATCTTATGGGAAAACCCAAATGAACCTCTTGGCCAACCCAATAACAAAGGTACTCTTTGCTCCTGCTCCAAAGCTCTGTCTTCACATTTCTATTTGGCACCAATGAACAGAGGCCAAGTTTTTGGCAACAAAAGAATATCATTTTATAGTTATAATTAAAAAGACATTTCTCCTTTTTCCATAAAACTGTAAATCTATGAAGACAGATAAAGTCAGCAGGATCGTATAGGGGAAAGAACACTGGACTCTGAGTCAAAAACTTAAGTCTCTACTGCCACTTATTGTATGACCTTGGGCAAACTATTTAACTTGCACACACCTCCATCCCCCCGACCCCCACAACCCCTATATCCTACAGTGCTTTCAGAATAATGCAAACACGAGTGTTTTCTCCTGTAGATGAAACTGCTGAGAGATCCTTAGGGAAGGAATTGCCTCCTAATGTCTGTATCATCAACTTACTTTAAAGGTACTTGATGCAGGAAACGTGAATACTTGTTTTGAAGTTCATCAATGTTAACATTAACACATCACCTAGAAGATTTCATTTCAACATCCAAGAATTATTTTACAATTGCTGGATTTTTTTTCACTACACAAAATCAGTAATTACTCATTTATAATCTAACAGCTTTTTCAGATCACATACAGTTCAGCTATAAAAGTTATTAGGGATCATCACTTGGTAATTTTAAATTAATATTCTTTTAAATGTCACCAATAAAGTTTGGTTACCATTTAATTAGAAAAATATACTATAGGCAGTGAATTTAAGAGTTAGGCCCACATGTACTGACATGGAATCCAAACATTCCTTTTGTCACAGGCCCCACAAATAAAGAGTTCCCTGGTCAAATAAGTGTGGGCAATGCTGTATACTCTTATCTCTTTGGAGTTGCACAATGTACATTAGTATATTAAAGGCTCTGAGGGGTCCTATAGGATAATCTCTCCTTTAATCTAGCATTTCCCAAATTTATCTACCCATGGAGTCCTTTTTCACTTAATAACTATTATTCTACAGACCTAGACTTAAAAGTTAGACTATTTTATGGAATTAAAAGTTTCTGAACACCTCAGATCTTCCTATTTGAAGGTCAGACTAAACTGTCTGACTTTAATCTCTTTACTTTTAATTTCAACTTTGCTCCCCGAAAAAGTTTTGGATTCTAATTCTAATTTTCTAGTTGTTCCTATTTACTGCATGTTTCCCTTTCAATAACAGCCCTAGCAGCAAGGACACATCCCTCTCATGATGGCTACTGCTCAAATGTCCGCTGAGAGGAAATTCTGTCTCCTTAAGCCAATTCTGCTTCTCTTCTGAGGCAGTTACAGTAAATGCAGGCAACCACAAACGTGAACCGTAAGTTCACCCTTTCTCAGGCGACACGATACAAGTAACTCTTCTTCACTAACAACAGTTATCATGATATTACATAGGATTAGGACTAATAGCTGAATTATGTACTTCATTGTAAAATTAAAATCAAACGAAACAGTGTATGTGAAAGTGCTTTATAACTCTAATCCTCATTACAAACAACAAATAATAACTTAATTTCACAGAGGCCTTGCAATGACTTTTAATTACTAATGATAATTTATGTAACTTCTTTTTGCCAAGAATCACATTAACTGCTTTCATATTAGTTATGATTTAATTGCTCTTTTTCCCATTAATCCCCAGCTTATTACTTTCATTTCAGTTTCTAATTTGCTTATTCTACTACTATATAAAGCCTCTGGTGACTCTGAACTTCTGTTGCACACAACTGAATTGAATTCAATTAAACATTTATTAGCATGATCTTCACTTCCTAAACAACACATTTAAACCCCCTTCAGAGAGTTTGCTGTTGGAGATCTGCTTGCTGCAAAACTGACTTTCAGAGAATAGTTTCTCATCTCACTCCACCCTGCCCTGCCCTGCCATGCACCACCCCCCCCCCCCACAAAAAAAGAAAATAGTTTCTCCATAACTCACTCCACCCAAGAATAACCTGAAACAAGAGGTGCTCACTTTGGGACATGCTAAGACTTATCTATGTCTAAGTGAAGATAGTAGACAGTAGGCTGTAAGGGTCTGAATCACAAGAGAAGAGATCTAAGCTATAGATAGATTTGGAAGTCGTAAGTATTAAACCAGTGAAAGTAGAAGAGAAAGAGGGCTCAGAAACATTAATATTTAAAAGGGAAACCAGAAGAAGAGGAGGATTAAAAAAAAAACTATAGGCTGTACCAGGTGGCACAGTGATAAAAATCTGCCTGCCAAAGCAGGGGACACGGGTTGGATCCCAGGTCTGGGAAGGTTCCACACATCCCGGAGCAAGTAAGCCTGTGCATTACAACTACTGAGCCTACGCTCTAGAGCCGGCACACCCTAGAACCCACAGGTGGCAACTAGCGAGCCTGCGCACCACAACTACCGAAGCTTGCATGCCTAGAACCTATGCTCTACAACAAAAGAAGCCACAATAAAGAGAAGCCCCTGCACTGCAACAAAAGCAGCCTCTGCTCGCTGCAACTAGAGAAAGCTGATGCAAAGCAATGAAGACCCAACACAGCCAAAAAAAAAACCACACACAAAAAAACTATAGCTAGAAAAGTGTCCAACACGACTTTCTACAATGATGAAAATGTTCTATGTCTGCGCTTTCTAATACAATAGCCACCAGTCACATGTGATTATTAAGCACTTAAATGTGGCCAGTGTGACTGAAAACCTAAGAAAAAAATCGGAAACCTAAAAATTTTTTAATTTTTAAGAAAATATTACTTTAAGCTCAAACAGCCACAATGTTACTACTCCGCTGGACAGAGAAGGGCCACAGAGTAGATGGAAAATAAGATGAACTTACTGAAATCATAGAAAGAATTTCAGAAAGTGGGAATAAGCAGTAGCATGAAATGCTCTACAAAGGACAAGCAAAGCAGGACTAAAAAGTAACTACTGTAGTTAGCAAGTATTCTGAGTTGAATTGTGTCCCACCCCAAATATTCATAATGTTGTCCATAACTCAGAATGTGACCTTATTTGGAAATAAGAGTCTTTGCAGATGTAATTAGTTAAGATGAGATCATACTGGAATCGCATGCATTTCTAATCCTATGTGATTGATGTCCTTATAAAAAAGGATAAATTTGCATACAGACACACACACACACACACACACACACACACACACACACAGAGGGAAACTACCACGTGAACAAAAATGCAGAGATCATGGTGATGTGTCTACAAGACACGGAATACAAGAAATTCCCAGCAAGCCACCAGAAACTAGGAGAGAGGCCTGCAACAGATCCTTCTCTACTGCCTGCAGAGGTAGCATGGCTCTGCCAACACACTGATCTGACTTTGTTGTTGTTGATGCTTAGTCACTAAGTCATGTCCAACTCTTTGGTGACCCCATGGATTGTAGCATGCCAGGCTCCTCTGTCCATGGGATTCTCCAGGAAAGAATATGTATGGGTTGCTTTTTCCTTTTCCAGGGAAATCTTCTCAACCCAGGGATCAAACCCGAGTCTCCTGCATTGCCAGGCAGATTCTCTACCACTGAGACACCAGAGAAGCCCACAGTCTTAGACTGTGCTGTGCTGTGCTTAGTCGTTCAGTCATTTCCAACTCTTTGCGACCCCATGGACTGTAGCCCACCAGGCTCCTCTGTTCATGGGGATTCTCCAGGCAAGAATATTGGAGTGGGTTGCCATGCCCTCCTCCAGGGGATCTTCCCAACCCAGGGATCAAACACAGGTCTCCTGCATTGTGGGCAGATTCTTAACTGTCTGAGCCACTAGGGAAGCATGAGAATAGTGGAATGGGTAGCCTATCCATTCTCCAGGGATCTTCCCAACCCAAGAATCAAACCAGGGTCTCCTGCATTGCAGGTGATTCTTTACCAGCTGAGCTACCAAGGAAGCCTGGATCTAGGACTACTAGACTCCAAAATTGTGAGACAATAAACTGTTGTTTAAGTCACCAGCTTGTGATACTTTCTTTTAGTAGCCCTAACCAATGCAATAAGAAAAAGGTATTCTATATCTGCCAGTTGTTTGTCTACCTACCTAAATCTTTAAAAAGGTATGCTCTTATTTTTTAAATCTTGATCTTCTAGTGGACAGAGAACATAGCTGTAAAAATTTGCTCTCACTACTGTTTAACAACAGTAGCCACCTAATAAATACTACCAAATAATGTTAATATTCAATCATATATCTGAAGTACTAAAGTGTAAATACTGTATTAAAAAACAAATATGAAGAGATATGAAGCACAGATGATTTCCAAGGGCTCTTTGGGGTTTGGTTCCCTGGCTCAAACATTCCTTCATCCTATTGTCATAAATTTCATGTCTTAAAAACAATTATCATCAAATGAAGAATACTTACCTTTGGTTTCTAAACTTTCAAGAGTAGTCATTGTTTTTCACCAACGAAAATGTACCCCAAGACTTCTACTGAAAAACCTAAAAATGTATAAAATGAAAGAATTAAAACAGTATCATATAAATGCATTCACCAACTCCCTGTAATTTTAATATTATGATATTCTACTTGCTTCTGCATTTAGTAAACTTGCATTTGTAAGTGCCCCTTTTCACAAGGTAATATAGTTATGGCTACCAAATATCTTAAAAAAATTTAGGGGTAGCTTACTTTCAAATTTCACTGTATACTCTAAATTACCACCACCAGTAGACTCTAAATTATCAGGTGTGTGTCCTTAAATTTAGCTCAGAAATAGTACTGTAGTTAATATAGGGGCTTTTGTATCAATGATGGCCACCAGGAACGTAAAAGCAGTGAAACTAATTAAGTCCTCATGAGACATCATTGACACTATTTTGTTCACTAAATTCTGGAGAAGGGAATGGCAGTATTCTTGCCTGGAGAATTTCATGGCCAGAGGAGCCTGGCGGGCTACAGTCCATGGGATCGCAAAGAGTTGGACACGACTGAGCTTCTAAAAACACCACCACCACCACCCACTGTTCATTAAATACATCATAGAGGAGCTTCTCTTCAGATGTGTGACAAGCGGCAAAAAAATTCATAACTTAATTTGCACTTCTTGGTAATAATACTAAAATGGCATAGTATATGCTTTCAGAAATGTATGGATTGCCTTAAAGGCAGTATAAGCCTTTCTGGAACAACAGGCAACCTTTCCCTAAATCCAAAGAAGCTCAACACCAAAACTTCGACTCGTACCTCCATCCCTTCCCCAAATTCCCTCTTAGTTACACAAGTCCGTTCTGGGACTTACCTCTCAGATTCTTACTCTTCCTATTGCAGGAGCCTCACTTTACAGATTCTTTGTCCAGATCTCACTGGTTTAAAGTCAGGCACTCTAGCATTCTGAAGCCGATCCGCCCAGGCCTTGGTGACATCAAACTTCTGGTTCACAAATAATCACTTCCGATTACTCAGGGTTTCGTTTCCGGAAAATTTTCCAAAAGAAAACTGTCAACTCACTCTGCGATGCATTTAAACTTAAGTAACACAGAACATCTGGTGTAAGACTTCACTAAGTGAAAACTGGATAAACTCCTATTAAAAAATGTAGATTATTTGGACCTTAGTCCCGGAGTAGGTTCAACTTCCGGTCACTTGTCAACCAAACGGAAGTGACGATCAGGGAAAGCGGTAGGCGGTGTTCCGTCGCCCTAGGCGACAAAATGAGGGGTCAGTACTGTCGACCGAGCGGGCGGAGCTGTGTTGACTCTTAGCCAATAGGGACGAAGGGGCGGGCCACTGGCGGCCCGGCTGGAGCCGGCAGTAGGCGGGGCTTTGTTGCCGGAGTAACCCGGCGTCGGTGTTGGTTCCTTCCGGTTGAGAAGATACCTGTTTCCCTGTGCTAAAATCCTGAGGCTATGGTGAGTGGTAGGCGAAGCCAGGAGGAAGGCTCCGGGGTCGTGTTTACGTCTCATCCTAAGTCCTGGGGCGTCTGGGCCCTGAGAGGAGTTCGCGTCCCTTCTTTCTTCACCTCGTTTTCTCTTTCTCCCTCTCCAGGCGCCGTCCCTGCAGTTTTCTTGCTTTTCCTATTATTTGTAGCACCATGAATCCCACGTTTGTACTGCTAATCCTCGAGAGTAATGTGACAGAAAGCCTAGGGGTAAGACACTGAGTCTGACAATTTGAGGTGGGACATTGTTTCGAACAGACGTGTAAAATGTTCTTATTTTTAATCATTCCCCCCACGCTCTCAGCCATCGCTTTAACGCGCTTCCTTTAACACTATGTTGTGGTGTGTATGTTACTTTCTCATTGGCTGGTGTGTGTATATGTGTGCGTGCGCGCGCTCAGTTATGTCTGACTCTTCAGTAACCCCCAAAGACTGTAGCCTGCCAGGCTCCTCTGTCCATGGGATTTCTCGGGCAAGAATACTGGATCTGGGTTGCTGTTTCCTTTTTAAGGGGACCTTCCCCACCCAAGGATCGAATCCATGTCTCTCAAGTCTCCTGCATTGGCAGGCAGGTTCTTTTAATAGTAGCGCAACCTGGGAAGCCCTAGTTTCTCATTACTGATCTGAAAATCCTTATATTCTGAAGTCTTTGCTTTCTTGAGTGGTCAACCACTGTCGCATACCCTGTCTAAGGGCCATTTAGTGCATTAGTTCTCTTCTAGCCAGTTGATTACCTTCTAGGTCTGTGCTTTTTAACAAGAATGCCCCTCAAGATCATTTGGAGATCATTTATAGAAAATTCACTTGCTAGAGCTTCACCCCTAGAAATTCTGAATAAATAGGAATGGGGCTACATACTTGAATTTTTAAAAGCCTATATATGATTTTAATTCAGTCACATGTTTGAAAACACCAGGGTTCTAGTGTTTTTACTTAATCGCCAAATATTTTAAACATTTACAAATAAGGAACTGGAGGCTAGAAGGATGACTATTGTCAGATGAATTTAGTTATGAACTTAACATCAGAGACTCTCCCACTACCCCTTCTTCTCCACTACTACTCAGCAACCCATTTTATTACCCCAGTCTGCCCCTGCCCTCCTCCTTTCAAGCCCTTTCCAAACCTTCACTTTAAAAAACCCTGTCCCTTTTCCTCCATTCCAGCCAGATGACAGAGTAGTCCCACCTATCAATAAACTTCTGGAAAGCATAGTGCTTCCATTTGTTATCAAATTCTGCTTGTTCACTTGCATCCTCAAAACTCTATTGTTTGAATTCCTAACAGCTTCATGAAAAGTTGTTGTTCAGTCACTAAGTCATGTCTAAGTCTGCAACCCCATGGAGTGCAGCACTCCAGGCTTCCTTGTCCTTCACTGTCTCCTTGAGTTTACTCAGACTTGTGTCTACTGAGTCAGTGATGCCAGCCAACCATCTCATCCTCTGTCACCCTCTTCTCCTGCTGCCCTTAATCTTTCCCAGCATGAGGGTCTTTCCAGTGAGTTGGCTCTTCGCATCAGGTGGCCAAAGTATTGGAGCTTCAGCTTCAGCATCAGTCCTTCCCATGTATATTCAGGACTGATTTCCTTTAGGATTGATTGATTTGATCTCCTTGCAGTCCAAGGGATTCTCAAGAATCTTTTCCAGCATCACAGTTCAAAAGCATCAGTTCTTCGGCATTCAGCCTTCTTTATGGTTCAACTCTCACATCCATGCATGACTACTGGAAAAACCATAGCTTTGACTATATGAACCTTTGTTAGCAAAGTAATACCTCTGCTTCTTAATATGCTGTCTAGATTTGTTATAGCTTTTCTTCAAAGGGGCAAGCATGTTTTAATTCTGTGGCTGTAGTCACCCTCTGTAGTGATTTTGGAGCCCAAGAAAATAAAATCTGTCACTCTTTCCATTTTTTTCCTCATCTATTTGCCATGAAGTGATGGGACTGGATGCCATGATCTTAGTTTTTGAATGTTGAGTTTTAAGCCAGCTTTTTCACTCTCCTCTTTCACCTTCATCAAGAGGCTCTTTAGTTCCTCTTCACTTTCTGCCGCTAGGGTGGTGTTATCTGCATGTCTGAGGTTATTGATATCATGAAGTTGTTCTTGCTTAAATTTTGAATGACCTTTTAAGTGCCAAATCCAGTAATTTCTCCTCACAATTCACTTTATTTAGCTTCTCTGTGACAGCTGAGGTATGTGCTCAGTCACTCAGTTGTGTCCTGCTCTTTGCAACCCCATGGTCTCAAAGTAGCCCACCATGCTACTCTGTCCATGGGATTTCCCCGGCAAGAATACTGGAGTGAGATGCCGTTTCCTTTTCCAGGGAATCTTCCTGATCTAGGGATTGAACCCATGTCTCCTGCATTGCAGGCAGATTCTTTATCATTGAGCCACCAGGGAAGCCTGTACAGTGGCATAAGGAGATGGAAAGTGACATTTGCAAAATACTGGTTTTTGGTGCCTGCCCTTTAGGTTTCCCAACAACCCTAAGAGCAGTGAACTCCTCCCTGGACCCTCTGTGCTGGCTGGAGGTGTGTGTGGTGGCTGTTTCAGATTGGCTGGTCAGTGAAGGCTCCTCTGAGGAAGTGACTTTTGTCTTGAAGGCTGAATATTAAGGTGCAGTGATCTGAGGGAAGATTCTAGACTGTACCAACAACAAGATCAAAAGAGCTTTGAGCCCAGACCTTATGGTTTAATGCAAACAAAGAATAGAAGTTAGATTGTGAAGTGGTGTGGGGGGAGTACAGTAGAGAATAGCATGAGATGCCAGTAGACAGGTAGGCAAAAGGTAAACACGAATGTAGTTTAGCAGTGTTTTGCAAACTATGGTTGTAACCCATTATTGGGTCATGAAATTAATTTATGGTATGTAGCCAACATTAAAAAAGAAGACACAAGAAGTAGACTTTTACTGTATTCATTGCATGTAAGTGTCATTTTCATGAAACTTTTGTTTAATTTCTGTGTGTGTCGTGTGTACTGGGTTATGATGTAGAATATATTTCTTACTGTACATCATGATCTGCAAAGTTCAAGATATATACTTTGAGCAATACACACTATAAATGGCAAAACAGTTGAAATCTCAAGGGATGCAGATTTTTTTCTTCCTCCTTTGACCTAGTGACAGTCTTATTGTGTGGCAGGAAAATCTCTGAATTTAGTGAAAGCATAAAATTGACTAGAGTTTTCAAGTTTCTGCATCCAAATCTTTCTCTTATGTCAGTTGCTGTCAGTCCTTTATGAAAAGAGTAGGCCTTTAGAAAAAGAAACAGATGTCATTTCTCCATTCAGTCTGGCCACAGGCATCTGTGCTCTATCAAAGCTGATGGTTTCTATAAGCAACTGAGGATGGAGCTTGTTTCCTGGTGTGGCTTCCTGGTCATTGCAATTAAATTATCTGCATCCGGTTTGTTACTGTTGTAGCGTCTAGTAGCAGAATTGGGTTCAGGTTTCAGATTTTAGAACCACCTTTATCTCCTGAAATGCAGAGACAGGCAACTATAGTTAAGGTTGTCTACCATACATGGTGTTTAAGGTAGTCTCCCATACATGGTGTTTAAGGTAAGATAAATAATATAGTAGAGCGATCAATTGATTTACTTTTGTGCATACAGAGAATAGAGAAGATAATTCCAAATATTACCCATTTGTGCTCTACAAGCAGTGTGCCATGGGCTTCCGTGGTGGGCTCAGATGGTAAAGGATCTGCATGCAATGCAGCAGACCCGGGTTTGATCTCTGGGTTGAGAAGATCCTCTGGAGAAATGAATGGCTACCCACTCCAGTATTCTTTCCTGGAGAATTCCATGGACAGAGGAGCTTGGAGGGCCACAGTCCATGGGGCTGCAAAACAATCAGACACGACTGAACAACTAACACACACACAGCAGTGTGTCAGTGTGTCTATTTCTCTTAACCTCTAACTTGATATAGTACAAAGGCATGCTTTGTGGTGTTATTGTTCAATTTTGAGGATATTTAAAATTTTTCCTTTTATATATTAAATTGCATCTTCCTCAATTACTATTATAGATTCATTTTCCTAAGGAAATAGTAAAAGGTCAGGGTAAAGGGAGGGGATGGGAGATGGCAGGTATAGTTCTTGAAGCCAGTTTCATAGCTCTCATGTACTTTTGGGGCTTCCTTGGTGACTCAGTGGTAAAGAATCCCTCTGCAGTGCAGAAGACATGGAGACAGGAGTTCCATCCCTAGGTCAGGAAGATCCCCTGGAGTAGAAAATGGCAACACATTCCAGTATTTATGCTGGGAAATCCCATGGACAGAGGGGCCTGGTGGGTTACAGTCCATGGCATTGCGAAAGAGTCAGACACAACTTTGAAACTAAACAACAAACTTTTGGAAAAGAGACAGACAGCTAAGCATGAATGATATGTATTTAGCAAGTATTAGATCTTGAGATCCATAAATTTCTGTCCAACTTAAATGGATTAGCTTGGAACATTTACTTTTATTACTGGTAGTCTTGAAATTTTACTGTGCAGTGATTTGATTGTGAAAGTATATGTAGGAGCCCTTCTCAGGCGTAATCTGTTTCTTGCTACAGAGGCTCAGAAATAGGGCTTTGGAAAAATGGGAAATCCCTCCATCTAGTGGCAAGTATGGGTCTATCATTTATATTAAACCATCTTGCTCTTTAAGTAGTTTTCTGAGTATTACTTTGTGTACCCAAATCTCTGAAAAGTGAATATTTGTACATCTTATATATTTGAGTATTTTTCATAATTAAATAATAAAAAATTTAATCTCCAAAGGGAGAATGGATCCTATAATAACATGCTCAGTTTTCCTCAGTGCATGCTTGAGAAGCTGCTTCAATTGTGTCCTATTCTTTGTGATGCTAGGGACCATAGCCTGCCAGGCTCCTCTGTCCATGGGATTCTTCAGGCAAGAATACTGGAGTGGGTTGCCATTCCCTTCTCCAGGGGATCTTCCTAACTCAGGAATTGAACCCGGGTGTCTCCTGCATTGGAAGATGGGTTTCTTTACCATTAGTGTCACCTGGGAAGCCCTCTTTTTCCTCAGAATTTCCTTTTAAAATCTAGTAATGGCCTTGAGAATTTATCTTGCCTCTCGCTATACACATAGGTCAGGCATGCATCATCTTAACATTTTTAGAACCAAAACTGAAATACTAAGTAGTTATATAGAAGTGGAGCAGAGCCTCTTGAACTCATCCTTCTGCCCTACTGTTGGGTTCCTGCTCCCTGCTGTAAATGTGAGATACAAAGATGAATTAGACCAGATCTCTCTCTTAAGGCGCTCACTGTCTTAGAGGAAGAAGGAAGGCAGGGAAGAGAGAAACATGATATATGGTAACATTGTGATATTAAGAAGAATTCAATTTCCTCATTTGTAAAATGAACATGATAATAATACTAACTCCCTCATAGAGATACTGTTATGATTAAAACAGATAAAGTGCTTAGCTTAATGCTCTATCCATTGTAAGCTTCCAGTAGCTGTTTTTATTACTTTTGTTGTTATTGACAGGTGTTGCGATAGAGACCTACTGAGTATAGGAAGAGAGGAGAGACTAATCAGTATGTAGGAGTGTCAGTTAGAAACAAGATTAGTTAACTTTACACCTCATGGGAGAAGCTTTCCTAGTCTACCTGACCTAGAGTAGCACCTCCAGTTACTCTGGTTCCCCTCCCCTTCTTCACCTTTTTTCATCTTGGTGGTTTAGTCACTAAGTCATGTCTGACTTTTGCGACCCCATGGACTATAGACTGTCAGGCTCCTCTGTCCATGGGATTTCCCAAGCGAGGATACTGGAATGGGTTGCCATTTCCTTCTCCAGGGGCTCTTCCTGATCAAAGGATTGAACCTGGGTCTCCTGCATTGCAGGTGGATTCTTTACCTGCTCCTGATAAAGCATTGCATAGCTTCAGTTTTAATAATGATAGTGCCTGATGTTTACATAATGTTTTCCATTGTTTAAGGCATTTAAGAACCTTAACTAATTCAAAGTGTCCTTTAGAGGTAGAAATTGTGTGTGAGGAGGAAGATCAAAATCTGTAGAGAGCTGAGAAGTACAGACATTCAAGGAAGAAGAATAATGCTCTGCAAAGGTAGTAGAAAAGAAGGAAACTTAACTTTCCACTGAATTTCCCTGTGAGTCCCTTTGGTAGATTGAAGGCAAAAGGAGAAAGAGACAGCAGAGGATGAGATGGTTAGTTAGCATCACCGACTGAACGGACACGGATTTGAGCAAACTTAAACAGTGAAGTGAAAGTCACCAAGTCATGTTCAACTCTTTGCTACCCCATGGAATTCTTCAGGCCAGAATACTGGAGTGGATAGCTGTTCTCTTCTCCAGGGGATCTTCCCAACCCAGGGGTCAAACCCAGGTCTCCCGCATTGTAGGTGGATTCTTTATCAGCTGAGCCATGAGGTAGGCTGTTTTATTTTAAGAGAGAACTCTAGATTCATTGTCATTCAAGAATGGTTTTTAAGTTCCTATTATTTGCCAGATACTATTCTAGGCACCCAGGATGTAGCAATGACTGGCAAACTCGTGCCCTCATGGATCTAAAATTTGGGGATGGGGAGTCACACAATAAAAAACAAACAAACAAACATGTAATGTAGTGTTAATTATTGATAAGTGCTCTGAAGAATTAGATAATGGGAAAAGGAGTGGAGAAAGTAGTATTCTTTCTACTGGTATTTACTGGGTAGTCAGGGAAGCTTTTCTCGCTTGCTAACATTTGAGCAGAGAGCTGAATGCAGTGATGCTTAGAGAACCCTGGTAATGCTAGCGGTGGAGCAGTCCAAACAGAGGGAATATCAAGGGTAAAGATTCTGAGGTGGGAGCCTGCAGGGAAGAGCAAGGAGGCCAGTAAGATTGGAGCAGGGAGGGTGAAGGAGAAAAGAGCAGGAATGTTGAGAGGTAGCCTGAGGGCAGATCATATCAGCTCTATGTGGTATGAAATCATAAACCCTAGGAGCTGAAAGAGATTTTTGTTTCTGAAACTGAGGTTGAGGCCTGTTGGTGGATTGTGAACTCTAAACTGTGAATAGCGATTAGCTTTCACAAAAGTGTAAAATATCAGTACATTGCACATTCTGAGGATAGGAATTGGTTGATAGAACTTTTCTTCAGTTGTGGGGTTTATGTGTATGTGTGTGTATGTATGTGTATTGGTTTTGGTGGAAATTATAGTTATTACTGTAAGTTTTGGTGGAAACAAAGTAAAATGCTTGTGAACCGCTGATCTAGTCTTACACCCAAATTTTGTAGATGGGGAAGCTCAAGTTAGGAAGTACTTAGAGGTGCACGTGATTTCTTGCTCAGCGCGCTCTTCTTGCTGCCACACTGTGCTCCTGTCTAGACGCTGTATGCACGTCTGGATGTAGATGTGACTGACTCCATGCTGCATTAGTTCTAATGTTTCTGGCTTTTTTTAATATTGTATTTATTTTCTCCACTCTGGGTCTTCACTGCTGCTTTCTCTAGTTGCAGCGAGTGGGGACTGCTCACTAGTTGTGCGCACAGCCTCTTCAATTGGTGACTTCACTTGCGGAGCACGGGCTCTGGACCTGGAGGCTCACTAGTTGTGGGGCATGGGCTTAGTTACCCTCAGGGCATGCAAATCTTTCTGGACCAAGGATTGAACCCACGTCCCCTGCACTGGCAGGCAGATTCTTAACACTAGACCACAAAGAAAGTCCTCTAGTTTCTTAAATAAGGGAAGAAATTACAGGCTTTATTTAATCAATACCATATCAGTTTAGTATTAGGATAGCAACTTCAGTTCTGTTTTATAATCCTTTTTTACACTCTTTGACTTATATCCCTTTGCATTCTTTATTTTCCTAAATATCCTTTTTATTTTCCTAGGAAAGAAAGCTATCCAAAGTGAAGAGATAGAGAGGGAGAGAAAGAAATCCAGGACCCAGAGAGAGGGAGAGGGGCAGACATCTAAAACCCAGGAGAGAAAAGAAAGAAATCTCCAAGGCCATGAGAGAAAAGTAGCCGTATCTCTGACCTGCCTTCTCTCCCGGCCATGTCTGTGGTCCCCACTGCCCCTTCCCGAAGGCCTGGTCTTTGGGGAAGACAGTGCTGGTGGAGAAGGGGCTCCATCCACTTTCAAAGACGTGCACTGGGAATTTACCTCTGTAATCTGCCTTCTGGCTCTCAGAGGATCAGTAATGTGCTGAGGAGAGTGAGCTCCTGGAGAGCAGGGTTTATTTACTATGCTCCTTGACATTCCTAGGCCTGGTCTGTGAAGGTCCTCAGTAATGCTGTGCTTGAAAGACTTTCCTAATTAATACACTGAGCTGTCATGAGACTGTTCCTATCTCTTACAGTTAAATTGTTACTTCTACAAACAATAAATCTGGAATATGAAAGGGAAAGAGGATTAGGCTCAGAAGAGACTTAATTTTGGAGAACTGCAAAGGTAGATTAATGAAGTTTGATGGCATTAATCCATAGGTTTTAAAAAAGATTCTTTTACAAACATATATACACATACACACACATATAAGATTAATCTCTTCCTTTTTTTAATGTCACGAGAAAGATGTTTTTGAAGTTGTTTAACAGGATTTAAAGTAATTATTGTTTTGAATTGTTTAAAACCCCGTATGTCACATAATGGGATTTTTAAACAATTCAAGACAATAATTTTTAAAATCCCTGGAGTAGGAAACGGCAACCCACTTCAATATTCTTTCCTGGGAAATTCCGTGAACAGAGAAGCCTGGCAGGCTACACTCCATGGGGTTTCAAAGAGTAAGATATGACTGAGCACACATGACTGTAATGTATTAGATGTTAGAAAGAAAATGAAGAGAATTCAGTTATTCTTCTTTCATAAGAGTTGTTGTTTGAACCTGATCATTTCTTCAGTGACTAAAAAAAATATACTTTAAATCTGCTTGGGACTAGTTGTGGGAAGTATCAAAAATGAGCTCAGATTAGGTCCTTCTTATGGAAGCAATTAGAGAGAAATGAAATTGTTGACCTGGCATGTGTTGTCCTTTCATTAAAACATTTCTTAAAGCCCTGATGACTGAAAGGGGATCTACTAAAAATTAAGTTAACTTATTAACTTATAAATCAGAATGGGAAACCTTCTTTTCTTAGTAACCAGTATCAATCATTTATTTTAGGCCTACTGTAAATTAAGTTCTTTTCATGGAGAGAAACAGTCTCAGTGTTAAAAGACACCCAAAGTTATACTGCTGTTGAGTGGCTGAGCCCTGATTTGAACCTGTTTAGCCTGGAAACCTGAACTGTTTCTTGTCTGCTGCAACTGGGGTCACGGTGTTTAAATTTTTCAGGAATAAATTTCTTCCTCTTTTTTTTTCTTAACTGTAGAGGGAAATGAAAACTCTTTACTTCTTTTTTGAAAACTCAATTTCTACAGCATATGAGTGATACAAATTTTCTTCAAAAAGTCATAATTCATATTTTGATAGTTACGGCCTCTGCAAAGTGACCATGATTTAATACATAATTACAGGGCTCCGACCGAGGGGTGTTTGTCAAATGGCTGCGTGGCCTGAATATGTTGAAATCCACATTGAACATCAGGTGGCGCTCCTTCATCACTGGATACATTTTTTGGGGGGAATGATAGTTTTATGGATATTATTAGTTGCTCATTAATTTTAATTTTATTGATATGGTATACGAATACCATTCATCTGGAAAGAACATAGTATTATGGATTATTTCTCATGAAGACACACACTTTTCCTTTTCATAAATTAGGGAACTGAAACCTAGATGATGAAAAGAAGGGCCTCCTTGGGGATTAAAATTGAAAGTAGCTTCTTTGAAGAATCTGTTACTCCACCAAAATACCCTTTGTCCTGTTTAAAAGAAGCCCCAGACAGCAAACTACTAAATTTAAATTAAAATAACCCAGGAGTCACTTGAAATAATGTAGGCAAAAACTTTTCCAAACAGTAGGGAGGATTATCTCTTCAGATAGACTCTCTGATGATCAGTACTTCTAACACTTGCTGATGGAGTCAAGACTTTTGCCACTTTTACAGAAGTACGTTTTTGCTTATAGCCCTTTGAATCTGCATCACTGAGTGTGCATGTAGTATTTTCTCCAATGACTGATACTCCAAAATACTCAGACTCATTCCTTTCCACATGAGGCTAAAGCTAACAGAATCAGTAGCCAACTGTAGATAATGCTGAATAGTGATAATTGTGATGTCTTAACAAAACTACATGTATGTTTAGCATCTGCCACATTCAGTATTTGAAACAGAGGAAACACAGAACCAGTTTGGTTTGTGAAGAGCCCCACTTCTCTGTCTCTGCAGCCAGGGCCACTGCAGTCTTCTGTGCGTGGTGCACTCTACAAATATGAGTGAATTGCAGATACGTTTATTTTTCTAATAGATGACAGAAAATGTTCCAAGGAAAGCACAGCTTTTTCTGATTTGTGTGAAAGTACCAGGTCTGCTAAGGAACAGGCTTGGCACTTAGTGCCATTGGCATTTTCCCTAGAGGAAAAAAGAGTAGAAGATAGAAGAGGGAGCACAGGAGAGAGGTGATATAAAAATAACATTCTAGGATGTGTCTAAATTGCTCAAAGGGTCACAGTGGGTTTAGGGACTCCACAATAGAGGCAGGATGCCCTCCCACCTTATTTGCCCCTCTCCCACCACCTTCAGGTCATACTGACTTTTCTCCCCCATGAGTTCACCAAGCCTCATCTTCCCATTCTTATAAGGAGTGTCCCTCATTACAGGACCACGTTTTGCTGCATTCCCACGTGGTCTGGTTTCAGCCTTTACTGTAAACTTGCCATTAGAAATCCTGAAGCTACTCCCATATTCTTATTCTCTCTCACTGTATATGTACCTATGTAAATAAATCAATCAATCCTTATTCTGTTCAATTTTAGTCTTCTCATGTCCAATGGAGAAGGAAATGGCAACCTAATCCAGTATTCTTGCCTGGAGAATCCCAGGGACCAGGGGAGCCTGGTGGGCTGCTGTCTCTGGGGTCACACTGGGTTGGACATGACTGAAGCGACTTAGCAGCAGCAGCAGCATCTTCTCATTGAGGCTTTATACTTTTTGTCTTTCTGGAATATTTCTTCCCCAGACTTCTGCATGAATGGGTTATTTCTTATCCTGGTTTTACTTCAAAGGACATCTCCTCATAAAGGACTTTGCTTTATATTCTAGTTGAAGGAAGATTCCTTAGCGCTGTGTCTCGAATCATTAACACATTTACTTATGCATTGTTTTGTCTTTATAACACTTATTATTGCATGAATCACACCATTTTTAAAAACATGCAAAAGTTCGGAAAGTTGGTGAGCAAGCTTCATGTCATCAGGGCCTTGTCAGTTTTAAATATCGCTATTGTCTGTCGCAGTGCCTGCCAAAGAGAAGAAATTGAATATTTGCTGAATGAATGGAGGAATAAATAAATTCAGCTTTTCAGGCGTGAATAACTTTTTATTTGATAATGGCCAGTGGATAAGTTCTGTTTTTTAAATTTGTTCTTTCAACAAATATTTAATAACACCTATTATATGCCATGCATATACTTAGACCCTTGGACTACATCTGTGAACAAAACAGACAGCAATTCCTATCCTAAGAGGTCTTAAATTCTATTGAGGGAGATGTATAATAAAAAATCAACATATTAAGTATAATATGCATAATATTTAAAGGTGTTAGATTCTATAGGGAAAAAATGGTCAGGGTGATGAACACTGGGAATACTAGTAATGATGGTGAATGTAATTGACAGGGAAGTGGCCAGGGTAAGTCTACCAGAGAAGATGATAGCTGAGCAAAGACTGGAGAGTGAGAAATGATACGCCAAGCAGATGCTGGAAAGTATTCCAGGAAGTAGGGCAGCCGATAGAGGGGCTCTTAGGTAGAGAATGCCATGTGTTCAAGTAACAGTGTGGCTCTGACACCATAAGCACCAGTGATAGTTGTGGGAGATGAAATCACATGAGTAACTGGAGGCCAGGTTTGCAGGTCATTGAAAGCAGGTTGATTTTATTCTGATAGAAATAGGAAGTGTTTGAGTCTGCAGGTTTTAAGAGGAGGGGTGAGGTGGTTCAACTTCTATTTTTACAAGATCTCTTTGACTGCTTTCTAGAGAACAGAAAAATAGAATAGAATGTGGTGAAGGGCAGTGGTCAAGAATGGAAGTAGAGAGACCATTTATTAGGTGTAATCTAAGTGAGTGTATGGTGGCTTGGAGCCGTGTGATTGCAGTGGAGACAGTGGAGTGATTCAGTGTATAGCCTTTGTAGCTAGAGCTAACAGGATTTCCTGATGGATCTGAGGTTTCAGAGAAAGAGTGAGTCAGGGATGGAGTTGAAAGATGACCCTTGGGTTACTGCCTAAGCAGTGGTAAGGACTGAGTTGCTATTAATAGAGACGTGGAAGACTGATGGGGAGCAAGTTTGGTGAGGGGCTGTAACAGGGCTTTAGCTTGGAGCCCATTAAATTAGAGGTACTTATTTAATATCTAAGGTAAGAGGCAGTTGCTTACATGACCCTGAAATTTGGAAGAGGTCTACCCTGAGAGCTGTCAGTATATGGAATGTACTTTAAAGCCACAAGACCAAATAATATCATTAGAAGAGTGAATATAGATAGAAACAAGATGTTCAAAGACCAAGACCCAAGATACTTGAACATTAAGAAATCAAGGGGAAATGCAAATACTGGAAAAGAGGTTACAAGTCAGTAACTTAAGCTTCTACCTTAAGAAACAAGAAAACAAACAAAAATAAGAGCAAACTCAACCTAAGACAGGAAGAAGGATGGAAATTAAGCTTAGAGTAGAATTCAATAAAATAGGAAACTAAGAAACAACAGAGAAAATGAATGAAACCAAAAATTGTTTCTTTGAAATGGTTAACAGAGATAATGATTTAGTTAGACTGACTAATAAAAGAGGACCAAAGTTACTGATATAAATTACCAAAATTAGGAATGAAAGAGAAGGTATCTTTACTGACCCTCCATAAATTAAAGGAATTTTAGTGTAATACTATGAACAACTTTATTCCATCAAATTAGACAACTTGGATGAAACAAGTGAAGTTCTTGAAAGATAAAATTGCTAAAATAGACTCAAGAAGATGGAGAACATCTGAATAGACCTCTACCAGGCAAAGCAATTGAATTAGTGTTAAAAAAAAAAAGAACTTACTACAAAGAAAAATACAGGCCCAGATGATTTCTCTGATGAATTATATCAAACATTTAAAGAATAATTAATACCAGCCTTTCAGGAAAATAGAAGAAGAGGAAGTACTTCCCAATTTATCCAGTGACGCTAGTGTTACCCTTATACCGAAGCCAGAGGAAGACGTTACAAGAAAAGAAAACTGCCAGTATTCCTTGGGAATGTAGATATACAAATCCTCAACAAAATATTAGTAAACTGAATCCAGCAACATATGGAAGGGATTATACAACCTGACCCAGTGGGATTTATGCCAAGAATGCAAGGTTGATATAGTATCTGAAAATTAGATTAATTAGTATAATTCACCTTCTTAATAAAAGACAAAATCCCCATGATCATCAAGAGACATGAAAACACTTTTACAAAATCCAGTACCATCCATAATAAAGATTCTCAACAAATTAAGAGGAGAAGGAAACTCCTTCAGCCTGACTCAGGAGATTCACAGAAAACCTATAGCTAACAACATACTTAATGGTGAAAATATTGATGCTTTTTTCCTAAGATAGGTAATAATAGAGAGTGATGTCTGCTTTCACCAGTTTTATATGATGTTGTAATAGAAGTTTTAGTCATTTGCAGTCAGGCGAGAGAAAAAGATAAAGAGGCATCCAGATTGGATAGGAAGAATTAAAACTGCCTTTATTCATAGATGATATAACCATATATGTAGAAAATCCTGAGTCTACCACCCACCTACTCCAATACCAAAACACTTTTGTAACTGTTATGTTCAGTAAGGTTGCAGAATATGAGATCCATATACAAGATCAATATACAAAAATCAACTGTATTTCTTTGTATTACAATGGACAATCTAAAGAGGAAATTAAGAAATAAGTTCTATTTCCCATAGCATCAAAAGAATAAATACTTAGACTTTTTTAACAGCAGTACAGGATGTACACTGAATACTACAAAACATTGCTGAGTAAAATTGTAAGATTAAGATCTAAATGAGTGGTGACAGTCCATGTTCATGGATTGAAAGAATCAATATAATTTTACTGGCAATTTTCTATAAAGTAAATAGGTTTAAAAAAAAACCTGAAAGCAAATAGATTCAATGTAGTCCCTATCAAAATTCTAGCAGACATTTTTGTAGAAATTGACAAACTGATCCTAAGTTGATATGGAAATGTGAAGAACTCAGAACAGTCAACACGATTTTAAATGACTAAAACTGGAAGATTTAGACTTCCTGGTTTCAAACCTTAAAGATACAGTAATCAGGACAGTGTAGTGCTCATGAAAGGCTAGACAAAGAGATCAGTGGAACAGGGTTGAGAATCCAGAAATAAACCTTTTATGGTAAGTTGGTTTTCAACAAGAATGCCAATGCAATTAAATGAAGAAAGAATTCACACAAATACTCACAAATGGTACTGGGACAATTGGATATCTATATTAAAAAAGATACATTTAGACTCTAAATGAAAAGCAATCAAAGTGAATTATGGACCTACACGTAAGAGCTAAAACTATAAAGCTCTTAGAAGAAAATACAGGGATAAATATATGTGACCTTGGATTAGACGAAACCTTCTCAGATATGACAACAAAAGCATAAGTAACCAAAGGTCCCCTCCCCCATCCCCAGTAAAGTTATCTGGAATTGGCAATGTGAGGCAAGAAGTACTTCTATCCCAATGTATCATTCTAGGTCCTACAGGACATAGATATTCTATATTCAATTGAGATAACTGAAAAGTTTACCGAAGAGAATAATTACAGATGTATGGGCAGAATTAAGGGAAATGGTTCAATATAAGAATGAGGGACTAGTAACTGCAGGGAGCCAGGACTACCTATAGGGCTGTCCCCAGGGTAAAAGGAGAGAGCTACCAGGGAAGAGCTGTCCTGGAAGGATGGACGGACAGGAGCTGTGACCTTTAGTAGAGGGGAGCAACTGACCAGTGCCATCTGGAAGAGGGAGAAGTTAGGAGTATAAAAATCTTGGCTTCACTTTTCTTCCTTTGATCTTTAGTCACTGCCTCCCACTGGCCAGACTCACGTGAAAGTCCAAAGACAAGAGAGTCCTTTGGTGAAGCTCATGCTGGTTGACTGGCGCAACTCAGCTCAGGCTAAAAAATAGCAGAGTGAAGGTCTGGAGAGACATATGGAGACTGGTTAGCACATTCATTTCCAGGCCCAGTGGTGCAGTGGCTGTGGGATAAAGGCATGATAAGATTAGACCTGCTATCTTGTTATGACCTTAGCAACAGCTCTTTGGATCCAAAAACATACATATACCATTTATATTCTAATTTTCTGTGTTATCAGATGATTTCTAGCCCAAGAATGGAATAAATTTTCTAATTGAATATTAGATGAATAGTGAGTAATTGCTTTAATATTCTCTTGCCATTATAGTTAGACCCAATATTTCTTTTCTGGTTCAAATTTGTTTGCCTTTTTGAGTACTGTGGTTCAGATAATTGTTGACAAGAGGTCCTTTATGGATAACTCTTATCCTGGAGTCCCTTAGTCTTTCATCAAGTGTGGTTTTTAAGGTTGCCAGTCAGGAGAGCCATACTTATTTGAAAAAGTAAGAAAAGTCTTCTTTTGGAATTTATCTGGAAATAGGAATAAACAGACATGCAGACAAATGCGTGTTGTGTTTTATTTTTAATCTTGAAGGGTGAACTTTGGCCATTTATGAAGGTGTTTTCCTGAACACATTTATTTAAACCCTTCAATCTTTATTTTGGTAGTATATGTCTGACTTTTTTTTTCTTTTTAAGGGTCCCAAAACTAGCAAAATCACTCTGGAGTCTCAAAAGAAATAAATGGTGCAGTTTCTATCCTTTGGAAGCTCAGAATTTTGTTATAGAGAGATTATGTGTTGTACAAACCTGCCAGATGACAACCCAGTGTTCTACTGTGGAAGCATCAATTTGCCTATCAGGAAACAAAGGTCTTTGTTAAACTCTGCTACTTAGCAAGTCACAAAACTCTTGCCAAGTCACTTAATTTATATATGTTCCCTTGATCTCTGGATGTTGGTGAAAATCAAGTTCCAAGTATATGGGAATATCAGTTGGCTAGGACTGATCTGGAAAGAGTTCACAATAACTGTGTATTCTTTCAGCCTTGCTTTTCAGAGCAAGGTTTCCCCTGGTAGGCAGTATGTGCCTTTTTTTTTTTTTTCATGGCCACATGTGGAGTTAGGTTTTTAAGGTACTAATCTGCTGAAGTCTAAGAGGAGGAATTTTTAAGGATCTATACGGCCCAAGCTGAAAAAAGTTTTTTGAAAGTTCTTTCTTCCCTAAAACTGGATATATGCTTTTAAAAATAATTCTTGTTCGATCAGTTTCCTGATTTACACTACAATCACAGTTGTGTCCAACTCTTTGCGACCCCATGGACTGTAGCATGCCAGGCTTCCTTGTCCATCACAAACTCTCAGAGCTTGCTCAAACTCATGTCCATTGAGTTGGTGATGCCATCCAACCATTTCATCCTCTGTCATTCTCTTCTCCTCCTACCTTCAATCTTTCCCAGCATCAGAGTCTTTTCTAATGAGTCAGTTTTTCACATCAGGTGGCCAAAGTATTGGACTTCAGCATCAGTCCTTCCAATGAATATTTAGGACTGATTTACTTCAGGATGAACTGGTTGGATCTTCTTGTAGTCCGAGGGACTCTCAAGAGTCCTCTCCAACACCACAGTTCAAAAGCATCAGTTCTTCAGTGCTCAGCTTTCTTTATGATCCAACTCTCATATCCATATGTGACTACTAGAAAAACCATAGCTTTGATTAGACAGACATTTATTGGCAAAGTAATGTCTCTGCTTTTTAATATGCTGTCTTGGTTGGTCATAGCTTTTCTTCCAAGGAGCAAGTGTCTTTTCCTTTCACGGCTGCAGTAACCATCTGCGGTGATCTTGAAGCCTAAGAAAATAAAGTCTGTCACTGTTTCCACTGTTTCCCCATCCATTTGCCATGAAGTGATGGGACTGGATGCCATAATCTTAGTTTTCTGAATGTTGAATTTTAAACCAACTTTTTCACTCTCCTTTTTCACTTTCATTAAGAAGCTCTTTAGTTCTTCTTCACTTTCTGCCATAAGCATGGTGTCATCTGAGTATCTGAGGTTATTGATATTTCTCCCAGCAATCTTGATACCATATTGTGCTTCATCCAACCCAGCATTTCACATGATGTATTCTGTATATAAGTTAAATAAGCAGGGTGACAATATACAGCCTTGATGATTTGCACTTATACTATGGAAATGGCTCTTTCCTGGCATTTTTAAATTCTTTAATAAAATGAAGCAAGTATTAAGTGCATTTCTAAACATCATAGTTGGGGAAACACATGAGATTGTATTCTGTCTTATTGAAGCATTGACAGTTTTTTTCTGTTAAAGACAATAATGCATTCTACTCCTGAGATATTGTCTCAAATGACGTTTTTAAAAAGGAAAACTAAATCTTGGAAATATGTAGAATCCTCCTGTTGAACATTCTCTTTTTCATAAAGAGAGAAGATGATTGCCCGTAAACTGACATTTTAAAAAGATGATTGCAGCATTTTTACTTAATTCTTAAAGAATTTTCATGGAAGAGGAAAATACTTTAATAGTTTGCCAAACTTTTCCTCCTGATGTTACTTGCTTGTCTGACTTTATTCATGGGAACTACTAAGCTAGACTTAGGAAATCAGATTCTCTACATGAAGACCCCTTCACTTGAACTAACCTTCTGTTTGCCTTTCAAGGCAGATTTATCAGGAAGCAGTGGCCCTCTGAGAATGATCTGGACAGGTCTGAAAGTGGTTTGGGCCGCATTAAAGTTTAGGTTAATATCTGACACAACTCTGTGTAAGAGGATGCTTGATCCTTGAAAGAAGCCCTGGAGGAAGACTGGTAAAGATTTAGTACAAGACAAGGTATTGCCTAAACTCTAGTCCATGGTAATGGGAAAATATAAACCTTTTGGTTGTTGACTTCTCATTTCTATTGTGCTTATCACTGTGGCATCTCAGAAGAGCCATAGGAATTGCTATGTTTATGTGCCTACTTGTCAGGTAAAAAATATTTAAAGATCCACTGTGTTCTCAGAATGTTCGAGACCAAGTGAATTTTGTTCTTTGGAACCACTTTTCATGAATCCTCACTGAAAGCAGCTGGCTTGATATGGCAGATTCTCATGTACTGTTGACTTCTATTTTAATGTCATTCAGGGTGGATGGAGGTACATGGAGACTTAGATTAAACTTTAGAAGCCTGTTGAATGGTAAACTTTACTATCTATATAGTTTACTCCAGGATGCCTTTGAGATCACATAGAAGCAGATATTTGGCTTAAAATAGATGATGACCAGTTACTGAATATTAAGTATGCAACTTCTGAAAAATCAGATTTCTGGTTTAAGACTGTTGTTCACGTTGAATTCTATAAATCCATTTCAGTTTGATTTAAGCAGGGGAAAGCTTTTGTATAAACAAAAGTGTTTTGTTGCCATATTTTCTGAAATAGAGCATTGTAGAATGCAATACAAATTTTTCAATGAAATGTTTGAATTACAATTCTGACAATTATGGCCTTATTTTTATTGTTGTTGTGTTGCTTTTTAATATGTGATTTATTTCAATAGGCAGTGAAAATGAAAGAGTTTGGCTTTGGGTATTGGAGACCTACCAAACAGAGTAGTATGTGCAGGCTGTGTGGTCTGTTTCCCTCAGACCCCCTTTCCACCACTCTGGGGAGTGTGGTTACAAGCATGGGGTCTGGGATCAACCTGCCTCGGTTCACATGTTTCTAAGCCCAGTCCTCTTGAGAGCGTTTTTTAACCTATTTGAATCAGTTTTATCTTCTGTAAAGTATAAATAATAATCCATCTCTCTCCTAACCTTGTTCGGGTAAAAGTGTTTACTTAGCACGTAACAAGTACCTAATAGAAAGTGCTAGCTTTTGACTATCACTATTATTGTTCTTGGAACATTAACTTAGAATGATTTGTTTATATATTTGGGTTTTACATCACTGACTTTCTTACTGACCTCCTTAAAATCAGGGATTGTTTCTTAGAAATCACTGAATGTACCACCAGAGTTTGGCACAAGAGAAGCAGTTAATAAATACTTTTAAAATAAATGAATGCATGAATAGAGAATCTGAGCATCTGTGGTCTGTTTTCTTTTCCTTCCATTTTTTTTTTTTTCACAATAGTAAAACATGTTTATCAGTTTTCACAATCAATAGCCAGACGAAAAATAAAAACTATTGTGACAAAATACACACAACATAAAATTTATCATCTTAACCATTTTTAAGTGTACAATTCAGTGGTATTAAATGCACTCATAATGTTGTGCAACCAACCATCCATCTCCATAATTCTTGTCATCTTGTAACACTGGAACTCTGTAACCTGTAAACAATGACTCTCTATTTCCCTCTCCCCCAGGCCTTGGCAACCTCCATTCTGCCTTCTGTCTCTATAGTTTTGACTACTCTAAGTACCTCACATAAATGAAATCATGCAGTATTTATCTTTTTGGGACTGATTTATTTTACTTAGTATAATGTCCTCAAATTTCATCCATTTTGTGGCAGGTGTCAGAATTTCCTTCCTTTTTAAAGCCGAATAATATTCCCTTGTGTGTATATATTACATTTTTGTTTATTCATTCACTCATTAATGGACACTGGATTGCATCCTTATTTTAGCTGTTGTGAATAATGCTGCTATGAGCATGGATGTATATGTGTGTGTGTGTATCTTCCAGACCCTACTTTTAATTCTTTTGAGTATTTAAGTGGTCTCTTTTTAAAGAAAAAAGATGATAAAACTTTTGATACTGAATTCTTGTAGGAAACAAAAATAGCCAGGAAAGCGTGTGTGTTGTGTGTGTGTGTATAAAACACACACACACACACACACACACACACACATATATATATATAACTGTTTTGATCTCCCATTCTTACTAGAAAAAACAGACTGTCTCTCCCTCATAAATGAGTACTTAGTTATAATTTATATATCACTATGTTAATACATTACATATGTTGTAAAACAGTAATAGAAACCTTCACAGATTAAGATTTGTAAAAAATAGGAAAAGCAATGTTGAGGTTTTTTTTTTTTTTTAAATTTCTATCCAAGATCTTCTAGAATATTTCATGTAGAAACTTAGATACTGTTGGTATAGAAAAAGGTACTTTTATCAAACTTGGATTTAAATTCTGCTTCTGGCACTTAAATGTGGTTATTTAACTACTCTGTGTCCCAGTTTCCTATTCTGGAAGGTGGGTACAACCATAAAAATCTTCTAGAATCATTCTAAGGATAAAGTGAAATAATATATATAAGTCACTGTGGTGCATAATACATAGTAAGGGCTCAGTAAATGTTAGCAGCTACAATGATAATACTGATAATAAATTAGAGTCATGTTATTGCTTTGTTGATGATGATAATAATGATTTTTTGGAAGATATGTTTCCTTTGGGAATTTTTCATGAAATTGCTAGCTTTTATCTATTCTAAAACATTTTTTACAGAGGGGAGGATTTTAAATCATCAGTTCTGTACTCCTGGGCTTTCCTGGTAGCTCAGCTAGTAAAGAATCTGCCTAATCTTGTAGCTCCAAATTATTATTTACTATAACAATTAGAAGTTCTGTCTGTATTTCAAAAACCTTTTGGCCTAAATGTAATCTTATTATGTTTACCTTTGAAAAGATCCCTGCATTCTCCCATTCACTTTGGAAACTGAAAAAGCGTTGACCCATCTGTTTTTTATTCCCATATCTCTTCCCCTTCTGTCATGAATTTATTAGTACTTACTTAAAATTGTCTCTTATAGTCATCACTTCCTCTTCATTCTTACTGTTACCACTTTTAGGCCTGAATTAAGACATTTGATTGGTCTCCCAATCAGTCTCTCTGATTTAGACTGTTTGTGCTCTTATCCATCCATCCGTACATCCAATTATTATATTGGAAAACATCTATTGAGCCAGGTACTTTTGCCAGGTACTTTTCTAGGTACTGGCAATAAGGCTCCTCCTCAAGAGAGCATATCCGTATTGTTTTAATTTTAGCCTCATGATCTTATGTCTCTATTCAGAATGTTCAGTGTCTCAATGATCCACTACTTTCATTTCGTTTTTAAAATGTAAACATATCATTTGTTGAACCTTCTGTGTCCTTGTATAAGCTTCATCCTCCCAGGCCACCAATAACACCCAAGCTATTCCCAGCTCAGCTCCCTGTGGCTTTGTCATGATGATCATATAAACTGCTCTTCTTCAGATGCCTGTAGTTTTGTGTCACATGGTTTATCTCTGAATTATTTGTGTAGTTTTCCAGCTTATTTTTTTTATGTGTACTGGTTTTTATTTGCCTATTTAGGATGATTGCAAAGCACTTGATTATGAGGATTGTTATTTTGACCTCAGTATATCCCCTGTTCTCCCACCTAGAATCTAAGACTGAGTCTAGAAAGGTGCTTATTCTCTCTATCAATTCAGTCTGTATAGAGCCTGCAGAAGATCATCTGTGTGAAAGGAACCTATACTGTCAACGTATTTTATTGGCCTTTTGTTTCATTATTAAAAACAGAAAATCTGATGTTGAACTTCTTAATAGTAATCAGACAGGAGGAATTAGGTACAGTATCTGGTGGTATGTCTCTTCTTCCCCTCTCCCAGTCACTGGTGTTTGTAAGGGGTTGAATGTGTTTATCTCAGTGGCCACTGAGAGGCATGGGCGTTGTGTTTCAAAATCATTATTTTGTTTATATGGTGACTAATTAAAGCCATGTTTATTTGAGTACTATATATATATATATATATATATATATATATATGATTTGGCTGATGTACATTTAAAAACTTGTAAATATATTAGTGACAAGCAATTAGTATATATGCAGGGTAAAGTTTATTAAAAGTAGAAGTAAAGTAGTAAGATACAGAAATACATACAACAATTTTTTTTTTGTAATCTTAATAGCAACAGATAAAATGGGCATATAAAAAAAACCTGCCCAGGCTGTGTTGTGCTAGATATTGTGTAAACAGTTTCAGTAGGAACTGGTTGTTATATGAACCCAAGATTGAAGCATTGACCAATTATTGATTGAATACCAACTTGTGAAAGGCCCTGGGATATGTACTTTGGGGGATATAAAGATGAATGATACCCTCCTTTTGTCCTCAGGGATTTACATTATAGTAGACAGATAAACTGTGTATGTAGACAACTGTAAATATGTTTCAAAGGGTCAGATAAAATGCAAGGGGATTTCAGAGCACTGAAAAATGTCTTTCATTTGGGAGGCTCATGGAGATTTTTGCCAAGCAGGTGGAATTTGAATTGTGTTTTGAAAAGAATATATGTGAAGGTTTTGAAGGAACTGAGAGTGTTCAAAAGCTTTACCATAAATAAAAAGATACACGGTGCCTCTCATTGAACCAGGTCTGTAGAGAATTTTAAGAGTGTATTTCAGCATTCAGAAACTGAATTAGTTCACCTTTAGAATTTAAAGTGTGATCCTTTTTTGGTCCCAGAAAAACTAAATGGGCCAATTATTTACTTAAGATTTTAGAGTCTGCCTGTACTTATCTATATTCTTTACCCAGAAGGAGCCAGTCACTTCTTTCTGGGATGTGATGATGGGTAAGAACTAGTTTCCTGATTCTTACCCCACTCAGATAACAGTTTGTCCTTGGCTGTTGATCCATCTTTGCATAGGTGGTTGCCAGATTCCTTAAAAGGAAGAGGAAATTACAACTCTGTAGTTCATTGGTAACTACAGAGCGAAGCTAATTAGAAGGCTCATCATTTTCCTGAGTGGGTGGGCTTTTATTTTGGCAAATCTTTGTGAGACAGATCTTAGTCTCTCTTTTTTTAAAAAAGAGATTTCAGTCAATAAAGAGAGGATTCAATTAAAGATAGTTTAGTTTGTGTCAAAATTAAATACTTTGAAATTTGTAAGAGTAGAAAAGAGGATGAAGGTAGAAGGACTAGAGTAAGGCAAAAGGTGTAGACAGTTTTACATTTCTTAGATCTGAAACATATCCTTATATTAAGTAGTTCAGTTCAGTTCAGTTGCTCAGTCATATCCGAATCTTTGCAACCCCATGGATTGAAGCACACCAGGCCTCCCTGTCCATCACCAACTCCCGGAGTTTACTCAGACTCATGACCACTGAGTAGGTGATGTCATCCAACCATCTTATCCTCTGTCGTCCCTTTCTCCTCCTGCCTTCAGTTATTCCCAGCATCAGGATCTTTTCAAATGAGTTAGTTCTTTGCATCAGGTGTCCGAAGTATTGGAGTTTCAGCTTCAGCATCAATGAACATTCAGGAGTGATTTACTTTAGGATTGACTGGTTGGATCTCCTTGCAGTCCAAGGGACTCTCGAGTCTTTTCCAATACCACAATTCAAAAGCATCAATTATTCGGCACTCAGCTTTCTTTATAGTCCAACTCTCACATCCATACATGATTACTAGGAAAAACCATAGCTTTGACTAGACAGACCTTTACTGGCAAAGTAATGTCTCTGCTTTTTAATATGCTGTCTTGGTTGGTCATAGCTTTTCTTCCAAGGAGCAAGTGTCTTTTAATTTTATGGCTGCACTCACCATCTGCAGTGATTTTGGGGCCCAAGAAAATAAAGTCTGTCACTGTTTCCATTGTTTCCCCATCTATTTGCCATGAAATAATGGCACTAGATAAGGAGAAAAGGAAAGATATACCCATTTGAATGCAGAGTTTCAAAGAATAGCAAGGAGAGATAAGAAAGCCTTCCTCAACAATCAGGGCAAAGAAATAGAGGAAAACAATAGAATGGGAAAGACTACAGATCTCTTCAAAAAAAATTAGAGATACCAAGGGAATATTTCATGCAAAGATGGACTCAATAAAGGACAGAAATGGTAGGGATCTAAGAGAAGCAGAGGATATTAAGAAAAGGTGGCAAGAATTCACAGAAGAACTATACAAAAAAGATCTTCACGACCCAGATAATCATGATGGTGTGATCACTCGCCTAGAGCCAGACATCCTGGAATGTGAAGTCAAGTGGGCCTTAGGAAGCATCACTGCAAACAAAGCTAGTGGAGGTGATGGAATTCCAGTTGAGCTATTTCAAATCCTAAAAGATGATGCTGCACTCGATATGTCAACAAATTTGTAAAACTCAGCAGTGGCTGCAGGACTGATAATTCTTGTTAGCTAGAATATAATTGTTTAGACCTAGTGAAGTGTTCTATAGCTCTTTCACTGGACTCTTTCAGATGATTGATTTCAGAAACTGCTTCGTTTTGGCTTCATCCTTCTGTGAGAATTTTAAGCAGTTTAACTATTTGTGCCATGCAGCCCAGATCCCATAGCGTCATAGGTTGTTTACTTATAACCTTACTAAACCACAGAATTGTGATTTCCTCTTCATTTTGAGCTACTGCTCCGTCTGTGCACGGTGGGTCAGTAGGCAGTGTGAATATATTATAGTTTCCCCTTGGTAGTCTGTTTTCAATTTAGCACATTTATTTTAATGACTGATATATTGCTTGGTTTCAGTAAGGAAAACCATTTTTTGTCTTTTTGAGGGTGGTGAGCCTGAGCAAAGGAGAGGATGTGAAGGCAGCATGGGAGGTAATACAGTGTTTTTCAAAGATTTTTGGCTATATTTGTTAAGTTATAAAATCAGTTTACTGGGGCTCCATTGATGTGTTAAAAAAAAAAAAAAAAGACCGGAATAAAACAATAGCTTAGTAAGCTGAAAAAGAATGGCTATTTGTATATGTATAACTGAATCACTTTGCTGTACACCCAAAACTAACACAGCATTGTTAATCAGCCATATTCCCATATAAAATAAAAGTTAAATAAAATAAAAAGAAAAGAAAAATATCTTGGTACTCAGTTTATAGTAAGGATAAATATTACTTTGTGACATGTATCAGTAACATATTTACATGTATTAATATGTGTTTATTGAGTCATAATCTGAAGTTATTACTGTTCTAGTCAAAAATTTGAAAGTCACTAGTGTAATGGATTTTAAACATATGGAAAAAATTATTTTGTATAATAATAAGTAATTTTTCCTATATAACATATACTTTCTATGATTTTTAAAAAATAACTTTAAGAACTGTGCTTTTCTCATTTAGACTCTAAATTCATTCAACAGTCTTATTTTTTCAACTTTGTAAACATTTTCCACTCCTATCTTCTGTGCCCAATATACTATTTTGCTCTTTGATGACTCTCAATTAGTATTTTTCTGTTAACAATGGCCCTTTGCAGTTCTGTAATTGTAAAATATGTAATTAGCAGCCATTTAAAAATCTCATCTTTCACAATTTCAGAAACTAGTTGTACAGTACTGTGTTTCAGACATATAGCAGATGCTTCGTACATAATATCATTAAGTTTTAAAAGATGCATTTCTTTGAATAACTGAAGTTACTCGAGATAGTCTTCTCCTCAGTTATTGTTTTGGGGTAGAAGACTCCAAAGTATTGTTCTTCAAGATGCATTCCTGAATAACTGTTAGTTCTCTACCATCGAATTGTATAACTAGCAAAAATACCCTTCAAAATAGTAGAGGTGAAATAAAGACATTTCCAGACAAACATCTTCTGTGTCTCTGAATCCACATCACTACATCCTTTCATTGTTGCCACGGCAGTATCCCCTCTTCTATCTGTGGTTTTCTATTCCATGAACTGATTTTCATTCCCTAGTAGTCTTGTGTTGACTTCGAGTAACTCCTTTTCCATGATCTCTTATAACACATCTTAAATGCAACTGCCAGAAACATTTGAGAAGGCCTCACTAACCTCGACAGCGTCCTTCTGTAACTCTGGAATGGCTCCTGTTTTTCCTTGGATTGAGGCCAAACAGTTTTCATTGTCGTCATCTCTGGGGATTTATTGCAGCCTGCTTTTGTGTTCAGATATACCTTGTAGACAGACTACCTTCCTCACTGCCTCCCATCCCTGCTGCTCTTCTGGCTGATCCAGAACTCCTGATTTTGCTATATGTCTTGATTCAGTGCTTTCAATATCTGGAAATAAGCATTGATTTTTTGGCATCGGACAAACCTTTGAATTCCAGCACTGGCTCTGACTAGCAGTTTGATCTGTATAACCTCTGGCAATTAACCTCTCTGAATGTCTGTTTTCATGGGTCAACGTTTGGGGGGGGGGGGTACCTGTGTAACAGGTTCGTGGTGAGGATTAACGTAGAGAGTTTATTACCTGTGCCTAAGGTACTGTTAGTTTATCTCCCTTCCCTACCCCTGCCCTAATCTGCTTGATTCAGTATATGGTTCTAACTTATGTGAAAAGTAAATAAAATCTGTAAAGGTTAATTAAAATAGTGACAGTTTAGAAAACACTAAAAGAGTCATAAGTGCAAGTAATCAAATGTAAACAGTGGATCCCCTGATGTATACAAGATAACGATTGTTGGTACCCTAAATAAAAAATACAATAATGGCACCATCTTCCTTCCTTGTTTTTCTTCTTTGTAAGCATTTTAAGTGTTTAAAGCTGGTAACATTTGTGTTGCTGTGTACTGGGCTGATACCTTATTTTTCCAGTATCCCTTGAGGCCTTATGAGAATAAAGAAAGGGTCCCTGAAGAATAACATACTTGTTAAGGAACTCTACCACACTGGAAGAATTTATAATCAGAACTGCTCTTAAAAAACCTTGTACTTTATTTGTAAAAATCAGTAAAGATAACTTTGTACTATTATCATGTATTATTCAGAAATGTTCACCTTCACTTAACATGCACATAAATGCACATATACTCATGAACTCTTAAACCCAAGTGCTTGTGTATGGGGGAGGTACATTTCTATCCATATTAATGTTTTATTTTGTTTCTTCTGAATTTATAATTGATGTGGGATCAGATAATGAGTATGATTTTCATTTTCAAATGAAAGAAAGCCTTCCTTTGTCCCAGGCCTATTGCTATCAGGAATAAAAATTATGTGAAAAGTTGCCTTAAGTAGATGTTTTATTTCCCTGTTGAGCTATTAAATGAAGATTTAGATAATTTATTTGAAAATAATTTTCTGTACTTTAGATACCAGAGAAGCCTTGGACTGGCATGCTTTCTTACAAGTACCTATTTCTCTTTTAGGTAAAATACAGAACATCTTTGCTTTGTTTTGTGGAATTTGAGGGAGATTCTTCAGATTTTACTCCTATTTCATAAACATTCACATAGTTCCTTAGATTTCTTCTTGGTTTTGGTAACTGAGCACATAGTTAATTTTGAATCTTAGAGTAGTTCACTGGTAAGATATGATACCTGCTCCTCTTGAACATACAGTTTGCTAGTAAGTATAATGTCTATTATGACTTTATATATTACATTAGCTATAGAACATGAATGTTTTCTTATTATTTTCCATAACATCTCAGTGTTTCCATGCCAAACCAAGGCACATAGTTTATGTTTTTACATCTACAAATTGAAGCAGTAATTTTGTGTTGATTCATGTAATTTGTGATTTTTTTCCAGTGGTATCTTTTCTTTGAGAAGTTTGAGTTATAATACTAATGATTAATATGTAACAGATGACATAAAATTTAAGAAGAAAATTGATACTCGATTTAGTATTGATAAAAACAGAGCCATGACTTTGTCTGAGCTCCTTAAAGGGCAAAAATTTGTACTGATTCTGACTTGCTACATGCCCTTTATAAAAAATTAACTTATTGCAGAAATAGCTATATATGTTCAGTAGCTGTTCTTTTCATAATAAAATTTTAGTCACATTCATAGTTTTCTCTTTGTCAGAAACTTCTTCCTTCCCACTGATTTTTTTTTTTTTTCTTCTGCAAAGACCTTTAAAAAGCTATTTACTAGGATTTGCTCCTGTGAAGGCTGCAGTGTCACTAATTCAAAACGCCCCTTCATGAATATCAGAGAAAGGCCAGTGAGGAAACACTTGTGATCGGTGTAGCTCACAAGTCACTGGTGTCCCAACAAGTCACCGTCACTGCTGTAAGACTTAAGTAACAGAAATCCTAGGGCTTTATATACACTAAGTCATCTAATCCACACAACTACTCTCTTAAGGAAAGTACTATTACTATTCCCTTGTTGCGGGGAATGAACCTGAGGCTCAGAGAGGTTTATCTTGTCTGTGTCACCAACCCCAGGTCTATTTGACTCTAGAGCCCGTGTTCTTAGGTATCCTAGAGTGTTCTCCATCTGACCCCAAAAGAAAGCTCTACAGTTCCCTGGATTTTCTTTTCAAGCAACACAGCTCAGAGCCACATCATTTGCTGTAGGCTACCAGCAAGAGTGTTAGAGAAGACTCTTGAGAGTCCCTTGAACTACAAGAAGGTAAAATCAGTCAATCCTAAAGGAAATCAACCCTGAATATTCATTGGAAGGACTGATGCTGAAGTTGAAGCTCCAATACTTTGGCCACTTGATATGAAGAGCTGACCTATTGAAAAAGACCCTGATGCTGGGAAAGATTGAAAGCAGGAGGAAGAGGTTGACAGAGGATGAGGTGGTTGAATGGCATCACCAACTCAATGGACATGAGTCTGAGCAAACTCCAGGAGATGGTGAAGGACAGGGGAGCCTGGCATGCTGCAGTCCATGAGGTTGCAGAGTTGGATATGACTGAGCAGCTGAATGACGAGCGACAACACTGCTCTGAGCAATAGTGGTAGTGCCACGTCCAGTCAGTATTTGTTGACTGACTGCTATAGTGTCCTCAGAAATGGAATGTTTCTTTTTTTCAATTGAAGTATAATAGATTTACAATAACAGTACTGTGTTACTTTCAGGTGTACAGCCAAGAATATGTACATACATATGTTTTTCAGATTATTTTCCATTATAGGTTATTACAAGATATTGAGTATTATTACATAGGAAACTTTGTTGTTTATCTGTTTCATATATAGTAATGCATATCTGTTAATCTCCTACTTCTTATTTATCCCTCCCCCACTCCCTCATTTGGTAATCATTTGTTTTCTTTGTATGTTTCTGTTTTGTAAATACATACATTTGTATTATTTTTTAGATTCCACAGATTAGTGATATCATAATATTTGTCTTTGTTTAACTTACTTCACTTAGTATAATAGGTCCATTCATGTTGTTGCAAACGGCAGTATTTCTGGAATGGTTTTTTCTGACCAGTAATATTGAAGTGTGAGATTCCCTCGTGGCTCAGTCAGTAAAGAATCTGCCTGCAATGCAGGAGACCTGGATTCCATTCCTGGGTGGGAAAGATCCCTTAGAGAAGGAAATGGCAACCCACTCCAGTATTCCTGCCTGGCGAATCCCATGGACAGAAGAGCCTGGTGGGCTACAGTCCATGGGGTGCAAGAGTCGGACACAAGTTAGTGACTAAGCCACCACCACCACTGATATTGAAGTGTATGAAGCCAAAGTACAATTATATTTTTGGCACAAGCTTAATAAACTTACCCTTGAACTAAGAAGGGATTTTTAAAAGCACATATGCATGGAAAGGATTGTTAGTTTCACATGATCCAGTTAGAGCTGAGCCTTCCTTCAAGCAATGACTGAGAGAGGTGTGGTGTAATTTGATTTTCCAAAGGTGTGTAGTTATTGGTTAGTCACTAAGTCCTGTCTGACTTTGCGACCCCATGGCCTATAGCTCGCCAGGCTCCTCTGTCCATGGGATACTCCAGGCAAGAATACTGGAGTGGGTTGCCATTTTCTTCTCCAGGGGATCTTCCCGACCCAGGGATTGAACCACAACTCCTACTCAAGAGGCTGGTCTTTACCACTGAGCCACTAGGGAAGCCCCTCCGAAGGCTTAGTGGCCCTTCAAATGTCACATCACCTGGAATTCCAACATTGGTTGAAATTTCCTTAAAATCACCTATTTTGATCTTACAAATTATGTGAATTTTATATACTACTCAGTAATGTATGTTTGATGTAATGTAAAAATATTTGTTATCATTGATTAAGACTAATTTTTAGGAAGGCCTCACTCTTTGATATATATATATACCACTCAAAATGAATGACTAGACACAAAGCTTATATCCTTCACAAAAGTTAACTCAAAATGGATCACAGACCTAAATGTATTAAAAAATTACAAAGCTGTAAACTCTTTCTGCGAGCACAAAGAAAGCACAGTAGTTAATTTCATCTAGAGTGGAGTTGGCCAAATGGTGCGATGAAAAGAACTGTTAGGAGTGTGACTGAAACGACACATCAAGGAATCTGCAATGGATAAGGAAGAAAGTGAAAGAGAGAGGCTGCTGGATTAGAAATATGTGAAAGTACTTTTGCATTGGAAAGCCTGATAATGAGGACGTAACTAACTGTAAGTATACGAGAAAATGGGCAGTGAAGAGAAGCTCGAATCCCTGAATTTGGTGGTGGAAAACGTTCAGGTAATAACAAGGGCCAGAATGTGGCTAACTCATCTATGTTAATCCGGTCCTTTCTTCCAGCATTTATGTAAGTTCATTCATTACCATACTTTAATCAACATATATATGGTTTTTAAATTTTACCTGTTTTATAAAAGAACATTATTATTTCTACTATTGGTAACCTATTTTTTTAAAAAGGAATTGAGAGAAGGAAAAATATTTTCAAAATTAATGGAAGAAACTTACCTAGTTAATCAGCATGTACATGGTATAATCCTACTATTTAAAAAAAATGACTGCACTGGGAGATGATTCATTCCAGAATGTCATTTGAATAGACAGGAATTTTCATATGGTGCATTTTTAAATGACATTTTCCTTTTTTAGAAGGTGTTACAAAATAAGTTTAGAAAAATAATCTAAGGTTTTTAAAAATTTAAAAAATGCATACCATCAAAGGGAAATTAAAAATAAAAGTTGTAAAGTGCTTTACAGCACATTCTGATGAGTAGTTATATAAACAGTGTAAAATGGGTTTTGAGTAAGATGAGAGAAAAATTAAATGACCTACTTAACTGAGTTGTTGTAATGTAGTATAATAGTGAATTTAGAGCCAGGAGTTCTAGTTCTAAGTTCTTAGAAATAGTTAAGAGTGACACAATAGATTCTTTTCCTTCTTTTTTGTCAAAAAAAGTATTTGTGTGACTGATTGGCTATTCTCTGCTAGATGATAAGGTCTATGGACGGCAATGTTAATGTTTATTTTAATCATCATTGTCATGTCATAGCCGAGTACCTAGCATAGTATACAGAAGGTGTTAAGTGCTCAATCTGTTGAATGCATGAATTGATGGATGGAAATCAGATGACATAATAAGGTGTAGTGGCCTTGCCTCTTCAGCATGTAAGTAGTGAGGCCTATGCTGAAATCGTGGTAAATTTGTGTTTGTTGTTTAGTTGCTAAGTTGTGTCTGCCTCTTTGTGACCCCATGAACTGCAGCATGTCAGGCTTCCTTGTCCTTCAGTATCTCCAGGAGTTTGCTCAAATTCATTGAGTCCACTGAGTTGGTGATGGCATCCAAGCATCTCATTCTCTGTTGCCCCCTTTTCCTCCTGCCTTCAGTCTTTCCCAGCCTCAGGGTCTTTCCCAATGAGTTGTCTCTTCACATCAGGTGGCCAAAGTATTGGAGCTTCAACTTCAGCATCAGTCCTTCCAATGAATATTCAGGGTTCATTTCCTTGAGAAGTGGCTGGTTTGCTCTTCTTGCAGTCCAAGGGACTCTCAAGAGTCTTCTCCAACCCCACATTCAGAAGCGTCAATTCAGTGCTCAGTTTTCTTTATGGTCCACATTTGTACATGATCACTAGAAAAATCGCAGCTTCGATTATATGGAACTTTGTCAGCAAAGTGATGTCTCTGCTTTTTAATACACTGTCTATGTTTGTCATGTAAAGAAAGATATAAATAGGTTGAAGCAAGTCACTTTGACTGTTGTAAGCATTTTATTAATTCAAGAGAATACGGACATACAGTTTCAACTGCAGACCTGAGACTGAACAGACTCTCATATAGCCCTTCAAGTGAATGCTCATTTTTAGAACCCTATGTCAGTTTCTCCTAAAATCTAAGCTGTAATTTTAAATCTTCTAAGAATTGTAGAGGTTAGTCATGCTCTGAGATTAAAAAGTGATCATTTATCCTGAAATTCTCATCTTTAATTTTGCTTGTTTGCTTCTTATCTTTAATCATTCTGATTTATTGACAGTATAAAAAATTCATTGTTTTGTTTGCTGTTGAGCATTAGCCAATGCCTTTGGCTCTAACAAAAGACCTTTTCAGTTTTCCACATTGTGTAGCAGAACCTTTCACAAATGTGCCCACATTAACTTTATTTGGAGGCTGAGCATATCGAAGTTAGGAGCTAGTTAGTTGTAGGTTGTTTAACTCCAGGACCATAGTCTAAACACACCACTTGTTTTTATTGTGGCTAATGCTAACATTAACTGAAAGTCAAACCCAAATTTTAATACAATATATAGAAATTCCCACATATGACTCTGCTTTGTACTGAGCCCTGTATAACACTAATAGCCTTTTCTTATAAAAATCTGAATGATTTTCCTTTTTCTTAGTTCTGAAATCATGGTTTTAGTCTTGTTCCTACCTCTTTCTGTAATGCTTTTGTGTTGGGGATTTGTCCTCTTCTACTTTCTCTGTATTCCACTGCTGCTAAGAATGCATTTTGCTTCAAAACATTCCTTTCCCAATTCCAGTCTATCTTTCTGTTTTATAAGGGGAAAGGAGGGGTAAGTTTAAGATAAAATAAAAAAGGCTGTATCCAATTGTCTGCTCACTAGAAGTTCTACAATGTAAAATATTTTTGAATATTTTTATATCTTTTTAACAAAGACTTTTATAGGAAATTTATTTTTTGGTACTTTTTATATAAAGTTTTTTAAAGCTTTTATTATAAGCTTTTATATAAAATACAAAGGAGTAGAAGAAAAATCTTAAACTTTTAATGTTAATTTTCCCAATCTTTTTTGTATCATGTATCTGATACATAATTGTTTACATTGATTTTTACAAACTTGGTTTGATCCCTGGGTTGAGCAGATCCCCAGGAGAAGGAAATGGCAACCTACTCCAGTATTCTTGCCTGGGAAATACCATGGACAGAGGAGCCTGGCAGGCTACATACCACCCCTGGGGTTACAGAGGTGGACGCAACTGAGGGACTGAGCAAGCACACACATGTTCTGAACCTCATTTTGTGGGTATCTGCTTATGACACATGAAAAGTTTGATGACGCCTTGATGGTTATTTACAAAGTTGGAACACAGTGTGCTTGAATGCTTTATTGTGTATAAACAATAAAACTGTTTTATTCTATATAAGTTATATTTGAAATGTTCATAAGAAGGAAGATGATTTGGCATCTTTAAGGAAAAGTCTCTCTGTGCTAGAGCATAATGTTTAAATATTCTGCATGATGGTATTTCTGACAGAAACGGAAGTCTTTGTTGTCCCTGTGATTATTCAGGCAGTGACATTCTCATCCGAAGACCTGACAGAAAACTGGAGGTGTCCCTGTGTGTGACTAAAGCGTTAGTTTCTCCTTCTTGAGGAGGCCCCGGAAGCCCAGTATTATGGAAATATCTGAGTCATGGTGAGTGGAGGTTCCAGTTTTAGCTCAGTTGTCAACTAGGTCTGTGACTTTATGGGAGTAATTTATATTTGCTTGCCTCAGTTTCTTTATGCATAAAATGAAGAGTTTGAACACAATGGTATTCAGCTGTGACATCAGTGAAAAAAAGGAATTGAGTTCTTTGCTAGATTTGGCTCTACTTAGCTGAAAATAAAATTTAAAATATAAGGTGTTTAGGTGTGTGGGTTGTGGGTGTATGCTCGTGTGTGTGGGGGTATGTGTGTGTAATGAGGCAACTAGTTGAAAGGCCAGCCTGAATGGGATGTTCACATGTGTCATTGCTCTCTGCCAAGTCCAGAGGTATCACTGTTACATCTCTAGTCATCATTTGACTTTAGGAAATAACCATTTTCTACTGCAAAGGTTAAGGTTAAATCAAATTTGCATTTAATATTTACTTGGCATGATAAACCTTTTTTCATAGAAGAAACAGTACTTGCTTGTTACTTTTTTCTTCTATAATAGAAGTTCCATTATTCATATATAGTTTTTTAACAGTCTCATTGAGGCAAATCACAGTTACAGGTGAAGGAATAAGCTAATTTTTTGAGAGATTATATTTTTTCTTTGTATGTAGGTGCTATTGTGACACTGTGTATGTCAACACTTCAAGAGGTTTTGTATGGGTATATACTATATTTCCATTTCTCTTGGGTTTGTGTCCAGGAGTGGAATTTCTGGGTCATATATAGCTCTGTGTTTAGCATTTTGCTGCTGTGCTGTGCTTAGTTGTGTGCAGCTCTTTGAGACCCCATAGACTGTAGCCCACCAGGCTCCTCTGTCCACGGGGATTCTCCAGGCAGGAATACTGGAGTGGGTTGCCATGCCCTCTTCCAGGGGATCTTCCCAACCCAGAGATCAAACCCAGGTCTCCCTCCTTGCAGGTAGACATTTTGAGGAACTGCTAAATTGTTTTTCAGAGTAACTGCATCATTTTACATTTCTACCAGCGAAATATATATTTCATTTTCTCCACATCCCCACCAACATTTGTTATTGTATATATTTTTTATTATTTAGGTGTGTGTGAGGTACTATCTCATTGCAGTTTTGATTTCCATTTCCCTAACAGCTAGTGGTATTGAGCATCTTTTCATAGGTTTATTGGCTCTTTGTGTATCTTCTGATATCTTTTTTGGGAAAATGTCTACTCAGATCCTTTGTCCATTTTGTAACTGGGTTGTCTTTTATTATTGAGTTGTTAAAATTCTTGGTATATTCTGGATGCTAGACCCTCCCTGATCAGATATATAATTTGTGAGTATTTTCTCCAGTTCGGTGGCTTGTCATTTTGCTCCCTTGATGATTTAGAGTCCAAATTATCTGTGTTTTTGCTGTTCTGTTTTTTTGGTCACTTGTGCTTTTGGTGTCTTCTATAACAAACCATTGCCTAACTCAAAGTCACAAATGTTTCCTTCCAGCAGTTTTTCTAGCTTAGCTTTTGGTGTTTAGTCTGTGATCCATTTTGAGTTAATTTTTGTATATAGAGTGAGGTAGGGATACAATGTCATTTTTTTGGCCTATGATATCCAGTTGTCCCCGCACTGCTCTTTCCCCATTTGAATGGTCGTGGTTGCCCTTGATAAAAATCAGTTGATCACATATGTATGAGCTTGTTTATGGACTCTCTCCTCTTAGATTAATCTGTGTCTATTCTATGTCAGTAGTATACTGTCTTGATTACTATAGCTTTGCAGTATGTTTTGAATATAGAAAATGTGAGTCTTCCAACTTTGTTTTTCATTTTTGAAACTGTTTTAGCTATGCTGGGTCTCTGCATTTCCATATGAATGGTATATGGATTTTAAAATGTAGTTCTATATTCAAGGTTTTTTTTGGTATTTTATAAGGGCACACCTCACTGACTTGATTTCTCAAGATTCTGAAATTAGGATGTAATTGAAATGAGATATTTTGTTAAGTATGTTTGATATTACAGGGAACAAGTTGATTTCCTCATCCTATTTTATAGTAATATATTCCCTTTCTCCTACATGATTGTTAAAAGTTAACAAAATTGATCTTGAAATAGAATTATTTCACTTTACATAGAGGAGTAGTTAAATACTTCAGTTCACCATTAGGTTAGGTGCAGTGACCGAATACTTCCTTTAACCCTGACTTTTGTATTATTTTATGTAGGTGATGCAGTTTAATGGGACAAAGCATGGATTTTGTCTTCAGACAAAAGTTTGAGTGTCTACTTACTCATTTTTTGTTGTGTAACCTTGGACCAGTGTTCAAATTATCTGAGCTTTATTATTCTTGTCCATGAAGTAGTATCCCTATTTCTGTCAACCTACATTGTCTGTTGTGAGAATGAAAAGAGATAATGTGTGTAAAGAACCTGCTACTTAGTATGTATTCTAAAAATTGTTATTGTCATGATTAATGGTTATATTAGTGTCTTAAAGTTTGAATGGCATTGATTTACTATATATTTTGAGAATTGTTTTCCTGTTGTCTGAGCACTAGGAGATGAAGAAAAGTCATTCTACCAGAACAGAGGGTAAAAAATTGAACAGAATATCTCCAGTTTGTGTGCCTGTTATCTTAAGAGATATTCTCTTCACTGATGTTCATTGGAATTTGAGAAAAGTTTGAGCAGCTGATGTAGGAGATACTTTTTTTTGCTTCACATAATTTAAAGAATGTTGTCTTCCCCTCACGCTCTTTATATTCTTATTGACCTGCATTCAAATTCTACTTATTTTATATACCACAGATTTTATTGTAATTTTATATATGCATTATTTATTTAGATTTACCCACATAGTTATATTTCCATTGTTTTTCAGTCCTGTTTCTTGAATCATCTTGAGCCATTTTCTTTCAGAACTTCCAGTGGCAATAATTTTCTGATTTTACTTGTCTGAAAATATCTTTATTTCACCTTCACCTTTTGAAGGGTAATTTTCTTAGTTATAGAATGCTGTGTGCAGTTGCTTTTCATTCTTTAATTTCTGATTGATTAAAAAAGTAGATTCTGGTTCTCTAGTGAAATTGTTAACCTTGACATATATTTTTCATACTTATTTTGAAAATTTTGTCTGATAACTAGGGTATTCATGGATTTATTTCTTTTGTCTCTTTTTTCCTGTTGGTCTTGTTTTTTGGTATATCTCGTAGTTTATCTTTGAAAGCTTGACATTGCATGGGAAAACCTGTATTTCCATTGCTGGAGATTCAGGCAGCTAGAATGGAGGAAATATCACTTCAGCATGATTAAGGGCTAATCTTTGCATGAATACAAAAATTGTTTCAAGTTTTGTTAGTATGAGTTTACCTGTAGTTTACCCATGCTCCTGGAGTGTGGTGCTCCTGGAGACACAACAGAAAGACTGGATGGTTTATCAGCAGTCTTGACTTTGACATGATTGAATTCTCAGTTTTCCTCCCCCTGTCACTCTGATGTTAGGCTTGAGCTCACTTATCTATGATTTCATTTTCTCTAGGATCTTTGCCTCTCCAGTTTTGGCTGGTTTGGTAGGATCAAATTCCAATATCTGTCTACTTATCCCCATGACCTGTCAAAATCTCTCCTAGCTTCTCTGTCTCTAGACAGCCTTCCTCTGTCAGCTTCTTGGGCTTCTCCATCTCTTGTCCAGCTTGACTTGAGTCTCAGCACATGTCCTCTGATAAAAGCAGCATAAAAAGTACTTTGCTCATCTCAGTGAGCTTCCTGCCTTCCTGAATCTTAGATTATCAAATCTGGCTGTCTTAGGTGCTCTCCAACATCATCAGATCCTTTTTTTTTTTTTTTTTAATATCCCACTTTTCTGGTTGTTCTTGGAAAGCAGTGATATGCCATAAGCTGCATTATCAGCCAGAAACAGTACTTCCTCAGTTTACTTTCTTTGTATTAAAGCTGTTTTCTGAATAATGAATCATGAAAGATTCTACCATCTGGTGCAGAATTAAAGAGTGTGATTGGCAGGTTTTGTGGTTAAGGCTGCCTGGATAAATTGAAACTGCCAAGTCTCATTGGTTTTTCATTTGCCTCACCTTCAATTATATGTCTCATCATTTCTTTTATTTCATAATTTTACCTATTTTAATGAAGGCAATATTTCAATAATGCTTTTGAACAAATGAATATTTTAATATAGATAGTAAGGCTTTTGATAAACTACTACTATTTAAATTTTGTATTAAAAGGAGAGTATAATATTAGAATACACAATGAAACCTAAGTTTTAAGCAGTTGTATTAAAAAATAAAAATAAAATGCTGTATTTATAAGGATTAATACGAAAAATAAAGACTTGTCTTAAAACAATAGTGTATCTCTTATTATATCTTTTTGTTTCTCTTGACTACTACATATTATTTAAATGTGTTTTTTTGGATGATTTTGGGAAAAATAAAATAGTATCTTAAAAAGTGCCTCTATTATAGCTTATGAATATGATCATAAATATAGCTAGACATACTATTATTAGAATTTATAAGTGAATTATTAATATAAAAGAAACCTATCTATATACACTAACCAGAGAATCAGATCCTAAATCTAGATATAGTAACAAAACCCTTAGATTCCTTTCTTCCTTATGTCCTCATTTGCTTGTTGTGAAGAAGGACCTTTAGGGGCTAAGCTATTATAGAGTGTGATGGGAAATCCTGCCTAACAGTCAAGGCAAGAGGGCCATCTTTGACTTATGTTTCGTTGTATACATGTCACAGATCTTCATCTAGAGGGAGCTTGAGTGACCAAAGGTCCTTAGTTCCTGTGCTTTGAAATCTACTGCAGCTTTTGTGCTTAGGACCTATTTCCCAGGGGCTCCCAGCCCTTAGCTGAGAGAAGCAGGGATACTAAAATGGGCCCATCCATCCCTGGAAGTCAGGAACTCTCTGAGGGCTATCTGGCTCGAGCACTGCCTGATGTCTGGCTGAACCTTCCTTAGATTGTAGAACAATCCAGGAGGGTTCCCCCCAGCCTTCCTTCTCTCTCTCCTTCAACTCAGGGTCATCTCTGTACTGTGGTCTGTCTGCTTTCCCTGGATCCCTCCCTATTTTCCCTGGTAGGAATTTTCATACAGAAATAAGATTCTTGAATGTTTAATCCTGTCTTGGCATCTTGTTGGCTTTTCAGGGGACCTAGACTAACACAGTCTCCCACTATTTCTATAAAAAGATACTATCATGTGAAATTACTAAGGAGAGAAAAGATGCTTACTATAATCTGAATGACAACAATATTCTAATACTGCTGGAATCTTAAACTTAGAACAATTAGAACTTTATGGAGAAGTACTGAATTATCACAATTGTCAGATAAGGAGCTCATGTTCTAAAAAAGTGTCAGTTTACCCAGGATGATTGGGTGGCTGTGAAGTATTAAGTTCATAAGTCAACTCTGAGATATCTAAGGATATTTAATAAGAAATTAGAAGGAAATGTTTCTAAGGATGTCTTATTGTTATAAGCTGTCATATTGTTGAAAACCAGAATTATTCAATTATTAATGAGTATTATAATAGCAGATTTGTTCATTGCAAATATTTGGTCATTCTTTCAGTTCATAGGATTTTTACAAGAGGGCTTGTATTTTGTGTGTTATTGCTAAAATTCTTCTTTCTTTACAGAATCATAGTGAGAGATTCGTTTTCATTGCAGAGTGGTTTGATCCAAATGCTTCACTATTGAGACGTTATGAGCTTTTATTTTACCCCGGGGATGGATCTGTTGAAATGGTAAATGAGCCTTTCTTTGCTTAAAAGTTGGCAAATGGAGTAAAGGTGGGATTGGGGGAGGAATAGGATAGCCTTTTTTTTCTAGTTGTGTCTATGTGAGATGATGAATGCTTATGGAATTTTTGTCATCTCTTCATGATGTATGTGAGTCAAATCATTATGCCATACTCCTTAAACTTATATATCAATCATATCTCAACAAAACTGAAAGAAAAAAATAAAATACATTATTTTTATTTGGGAAATTAAAAAAATTTGGTGTTATAATACCATTACAAGAAGATACTTTGTCCCTTTATTTTTTAATAGAAATTATTTTTTCAGTTAGAAAACTGAAATAGGGTTATTCATGTTTTGCATTAATCAATAGTCAAGTGGTTGTAGATAAAGATTATCATGGTTGTAAATGTCACCATTGTTGAATGCTGTTATCACTACAAAAAGTCAGATTATGGGAAGCTTGAGCCAAGAGATCCTGCTTATTTCTTTGTGTCCCTTTCCTGACAGTCCCTTTTGCAGGCTGACCTATCTGGTACTGGGATTTTGTGCAGGCAAGAAAGAAGAAATTTGGCATCTTGGATGCATTTATTTGCTACCATGATTTGGGAATAAACAAAAATTTCTATTCAGGGTTTAAAAGTATTAAATTTGTAATTTTATGTTATTACTGGATTAGACTAGGAAATGCATGTTATAAAAGAAATTATTGTAGCAAAAATGAAACAATATATAACTCATGTTTAACCAAGCAGAATTAATAACTTTATTTCTAGTTTATAATAAGGTTAACATTTCCTGCTGACAATGATTGTTTTATTGTATTGTTTTTTATTCCAGCATGATGTAAAGAATCATCGCACCTTTTTAAAGCGGACAAAATATGAAGACCTTCACCTGGAAGATTTATTTATAGGCAACAAAGTGAACATCTTTTCTCGACAACTGGTGCTGCTTGACTATGGAGATCAATACACAGCTCGTCAACTGGGCAGTAGGAAAGAAAAGTAAGAAAACTATTATTTAATCTTTTTTTAAATTCTTAGAACATTGTGTCTGTCTTGGTACCAAATTCGAATTTCTTGTTTCTTTCCTGTGTTTTTTATAGTATAAGTATTTTTCAGTGATCCAATTCAGTGTTAGGACATTTTTAGAATTCTGTGGAGCAGATTCTGTAATTTTTTTTCCTCACTTAGGTAATAAAGTTATACCCATGGTCTTAGACTGTGATTATTTTCTGGCTGGAAAAATGCAAATCTTTTATATGTACCCTCATGTTCTTCTAATTGGGAGCTGAGACTTTAAGTCTTGGTTTATGGGGCAAAAGTAGTGAGTGCCGTTAACTCAATGGAAACTCAGAAGTATTGATATCTGTTAGCTGTTTTTATATCAGACATTGCGTTAAAATGACTTCTATGCATTATTTGTTTAAGCTCCACAACAACCTAAATACAAAGGCTAATAATATTGTTATTAATTCTACTCTGTAGATGGAGAGGTTGAGGCTTAGAGATGTTAGGTAACTTGCTGAAGATTGCAGAGTAGAGGCAAGATCAAAGTCCAGTGTCTATATGAATCAAGAATGGGAGGATTTAATCACAGGAGAATGAGTAAGACCTGCAAAACGGTTGTCTTCTTTCTGTCTCAATTCATACTTTTGTCTCCTGTGGCACCTGGCACATCTCTTCACACATTACAAGCACCTTATCTGTGTTAGGTAAATGAATCATTGAATAACAATTTAAAATTTATTATCTACTCTTTCCTTTTTTCATTGCCCCATTATCAAATGGTGACCATTGATCTAACTGACAAAGATGTTTTTGTCTTGTTCAGTGGCTAAGTTGTGTCTGACTCTTTGCAACCCTGTGGACTGCAGCATGCCAAGCGCCCTTGTCCTTCTCTATCTCCTGGAGTTTGCTCAAACTCATCCATTGAGTCCGTGATGCCATCCAACCATCTCATCCTCTGTCGCCCCCTTCTCCTGCCCTCAATCTTTCCCAGCATCAGGTCTTTTTCACTGAGTTGGCTCTTCATATCAGGTGGCCAAAGTATTGGAGCTTCAGCTTCAGCATCAGTCCTTCCAATGAATATTCAGGACTGATTTCCTTTAGGATGGACTGGTTTGACCTCCTTGCAGTCCAAGGAACTGCAAGAGTCTCTTCCAGCACCACAAGATTGCTTTTAATATAAATTGTCTATTTTTGAGTTTTATTTGCAGATATCTGATAAATATTGACTGAGCAATTGAAGACAGAATATGTATTTTAAAAAGAAAAAAATGTACAAAAACATTGTGATACAAAGAAATTTAATCCATCTTGGGATCACAACTGTATTGTGCCTCAAACAATGAATTATTCACAGGAGCCGCCCCACAAAATTTATTGAATGAATGATACAGCTTTGCAACAGTTGTGTCTAGATGAAGAGCTTCTGACTGGCTGCTTCCCTGCCTTCTCCTCTCCCTCCCATTGTGTATTGCTCTTCCTGTGACGTGGAGAGACTAGAGCACGGTGTCCCTCTGGTCTTCTCTCTTCATTGTTTGTCACAGCTATGTTTGTCTTTTTTTTAATTTTTTTTATTTTTATTTTTATTTATTTATTTTTTATTAATTTTTTTTTTATTATTGTTTTTGCCATACATTGTCATGATATCACCATGGGTTTACATATGCTTCCCCTCCGGGTCCCCTCTCCCTCCTCCCTCCCCCCCGGGAAATCTCGCTGCACCAGTCCCGAGCATCAATCCTGGGCTGGCGATTGATTAGACACATGACAATTAACATGCTTCAATGCCCTTCTCCCATATCATCCCACCCTTACCCTCATCCACAAAGTCCACAAGTCTATTCTATACATCTG
>SRVM01040340.1:0-67245 GCA_007570785.1 Antilocapra americana | reverse complement strand
TGCTGTGTGGGCTTGGTCTCTTCAAGGGCTTGGGACCCGGAGTTTGGACTTAACATAATTAGAGCTGAGATCATCTGCCATTTAGTCACATTTACTATTCTGCATGCAAGATCACCTTATACAGACGTGTACAGACACACAACACAGCTACCATCTCCACTGACACACAGAGGGGTGCCCTGGCCACCGCTTCAGACCACCTTGTGGGGCACTCAAGATGCTCAGGACTCTGTCCGATGTGTCCCTGGGAAGTGACTCCCATGAGATTCAGCCACTGAGCCTAGTTCTATTCTGTTAAGCAGCCCTTTAACTCCCTGAAGACAGCTCTCCTCTCTCTCACCACATAAAATGTCCCCCCATGTGTCACTGCTCCTCTACATCAACATGGCTGCCGGTTTTGTAATCAGTCTTAAGATATGGTCACCTGAGTCTATTATTTTTCATTGTGCTGAAGTCAGTCAAGTGTTTTATATCTTACTAGCATATTAATATGTCAGATTCAGAGAAATAATTCAAGTATGACATCAAATGATTATCCTATCTGTATGAAGTATATAAATATAATCTCTGGGAGATGGTGAAGGACAGGGAAGCCTGGCGTGCTGCAGTCCATGGGGTCACAAAGAGTTGGACATGACTGAGTAACTGAATCATGATAAAATATTATTTCAGTTGATAATGAATGTACAGTGCTTAGAGGAAAGTAGGAGAAAAGTATTTTAAAAATTGGATCAAGCTTAGCTAGTAAAATTAGCAGTGGTAAATGTTGTTAGAGGGAAGAACATAATGAATTATGAATTAGGAAATTTCCCTCTTATGTGAAAGGAAGAAAGCAAAAGTCACAGAACATTCTCATGAGTAGATATATTTATTTATTTATTTAGACACTACTTATTTTCTGTCAACCTATTTCCATTTTAAGAGCTTGTGGGGTTTCCATGATGATTCATGCTAAAGAATCCTGCCAATGCAGGAGACATGAGTTCAATCTCTGGTCCAGAAAGATCCAATATGCCTCAGAGGAACTAAGGCTTGACTTCCCTCCACTGAGCCTGTGCTCTACAGGCTGGGAACCACAGCTACTGAGCCCACACTCTTCCACTACTGAAGCCTGGGGGCCGTAGGGCCCACACTCCATAACAGGAGAAGCCACTGCAAGGAGAAGCCCAAGCACCACTACTAGAGAATGCGCCCACTCACCACAGCCAGAGCACAGCCTGTGCAGCAGCAAGGACCCAGCACAGCCCCCTCCCAGGAAAAGGGTCTGTGAAAGAACAGCTTACACCCACTCAGCGTTGACCCTACCCAGCCGGTGGCCTGAGCAGTGGGCGCTGCTGGCCAGCCTTTGGGGGAACTGTGGAGTAGGCAGCAGGCTCGCCTGCCCACCTGTGGACTAGGCCCCCACCTCAGATCCAGTAGTGTTTCACTCAAGTACTAAAATGACCCATTCACTGTCAAGTACTCCTTGTTCAGAGCCCGCTCACTGCCAACTGCTCTTCCCTTTTAATCTCTTCAGAATCTGCAGACATAGAGACCAGGCACGACCTCCCAAGAGTGTTCACAGGAAATGGTGCCATGCATGGGCAGAATTTCCTGGGGGAGCATCCACAAAGTCAGACTCATCGACTCAGCTTCCTTGTTGCCGGGAATGGGTTGTCTCCGGAATGTAGAGGAGAGTCTGTGTCACACAGACACATGGTAAGCAAGTTCACATAAGTGCCTCTGTGAGAGGCTGGCAGTCAGCCCTGGGATCATAACCACCAGGAGTCTTGGCTCCTGGAAGATGGCTGGGTCTGGTTAGCAGAGGCTCCAAGAGTCAAGCTGCTGATCACAGGATCGGCAGCAGCAAAGTGCAGCTGAAGCCCGAGAAGCAAGATGCTGCAAATGCCTATGACTGTGGCGTTTGTCTCCAGAAGGGGCCTGCCACCAAGAGGTTGACTTTGCACAGCACCTCCCAGGTCCTGGTGCTGGTGCTGAAGTGGTTCACACAGCTGAGTGGGGCCAAAAGGGCTCAGGAAGTGCGCTATCCCCAGTGGCTCGACGTGCAGCCCTATACATCTGAGCAGAAGGCAGGCACACTGGGCTACGTGCTCTATGCCATGCTGGTGCACTCCAGATGGAGTTGCGAACGAGGACACTACTTTTGTTTCGTGCAAGGGGGCAACGGCCAGTGGCATAAGACGGATGATGCCAAGTGACCGCCTGTGATGGTACTGCTGCCTTGAGCCTGAGTACCTGCGTCCTCTCATGAGTAATTTGTCTCATCCAGCTTGAACTCGAAAATATGCCACTCGACCTGATGAAATGCTATTGGCCTCCAAAGTCTCTGGGGCGTTGGCATGAGTGTCCTCTCCTAAGTGCTTCTCAACCTTCTTGTCATCCCACTACCTGGTGAAGGTTTCTCTGAGGTCCCTTACCGATAACCTGTTGTGGTTTATTTATTTATCTTAGTTTTGCCTTCAACCCACAACCCTGAATCAAACGTTTGACTGGGAATATGTGGATTAGCATATCAGACCTAATTTGTGGCTCCTCATTCCCCTTGTCGGTGGGCAGAAAACAGAGAACGGACATTTCTTGTGCTTCCCCCCCCCCCCCGGTTGGTTACCTACACCCCAGCATGCCCTCCACATAGTAGAGAGGAAAGAAAATGATGAGCAATGTCTTTCCCCAAGAACGTGAAGAAGTGTGCCCTTGACGAGATAGTAGAGCTACCCACAGCCCTCCCTCATCATCACCACTCATCTTTCTCCATCCTATAGCCTGTAATGGATTATTCCTTACCCAATCCACACCCTCTAAAGAAGAAGCAGAAGAAAAAGTAGGATAATGGTAATTGGAGCGATGTGGCAAAGGGAATGGGAACTTTGCCTTGTACAGAAGTACAAAAAATCCTGGCTTATGTCACTTCTCTGTGTCAGGGGATAGAGGCAAAAGGACAGCAAAGTTTTGAGCACTTCGATCATAAACCACAAAATGGTAGAGTCCTGAGATGTGATGGGGGGGTGGGAGATGGGAGGCGTGCTACAGGCTGATGAAGAAAGTGGGGTCTGGGCCGATCTTTTCTAGTACAGATCAATGGAATAATCACTTCAGCTTTGGTAAACCTGTGGACTGTGGAATCCATGTAGTCCTGGAAGGCAAGCATAATGTCCAGGACGGGAGTAAAGACTAACATAAATATCACCCACTAATAAGGATACCAATCGCCGTCCTCCTCCAGGAGAGAAATCTTCATTCATTTCATTTCAGTTCAGTAGCTAACTCGCATCCCTCTCTTTGCGACGCCATGGACTGCAACTCGCCAGGCTTCCATATCCATCACCCAGTCCCAGAATTTACTCAGTCTCACATCCATTGTGTTGTTTGTTCCATCCAGCCATCTCATTCTCTGTTGTCTCCTTCTCTTCCCACCTTCAATGTTTCCCAACATCATTGTCTTGTCAATGAGCCAGTTCTTTGCATAAAGTGTCCAAATTATTGGGGTTTCACCTTCAGTATCAGTATTCCAATGAATATTAATTGATTTCCTTTAGGATGGACTAGTTAGATCTCCTTTCAGCCCAAGGTACTCTCAAGAGTCTTCTCCAACACTTCAAAAGCATCAGTTCTTAAGACATTCAGCTTTCTTTATAGTTTATTTCTGTCATTCATCAATGCCTATTGGGCAAACAGTAGCCTTAACTAAACATACCTTTCTTGACAAAGTAATGTTTCTGCTTTTTCATATACTGTCTTGATTGGGCATAATCTTTTTTCCCAAGGAGCAAGCATCTTTTCATTTCATGGCTACAGTTACCATCTGCAGTGATTTTGGAGCCCCAAAATAATATAAACTGAGTTCTCAGCCACCACAGCGAAGAGAGTTTGAGGCAGAAGGATCAGAAAAGGCATTTCTGGCCTTCGGACTGTGAGGAGTTTTGACAAGGTTTATAAGTGAGTCTTGGAGTAATGACATCAGAGAGGAGCAGAAAGCAGTCTACCAGGAACCAGGAACTGAGCCCACCACCCACCACCATCTCCTACCAGCCTCCCTCCAGACACAACACTCACCTTCCTAGCCTCACCTGGGCAGCTCACTTCTGCCTTCAAGTTTCTGTGTAAGGGCTGCCTTCTCTCAGATGTGCTTCTGCTAGAGTTGTGCAGGGCCAGCTCCTTCCTTTCATCGTGGTCACCTCAGCAAGGCCTTTCAGACCCTCCTGACCAGTGACTCCAAGTCCTCCCTCACAACCCCCTTTCTTATTTTCAGTAAAGCACTTGTTGTTTTCCTTCCCCTGTCTGGCTTCCATACTTTTCTCTTTCCTCACTCCAGACCGAGAGCTTCTTGGAAGGCAGGGGCCAGTGGTCATTTTTGGCACTGTCCTCGGGACCACTAAGTCACCTGGCACAGAGAGAGTGCTCACAGCATGGGTGCTGAGTAAATAAACGGGAAGATCCTGGGGCTCCTCTTCCTCTTCTGTCCAGGTCAGTCCATTGAGCAGATCACTCTTACTAGGAAGCACAAGCTGTTTCTGAGGCAGGGGCATAGCCAGAATGACCTCCGCCATTCTTTTTCTCGCTCCAGTTATTCCAGCAAACCTCAGCCCTCAGTCCTGACCTAGGACACTGCTGCCTCCTGACAGCCAGCGCTAGCGTTTCAGGGCTAACCGAACCTTCATTCAGGTCTTCAAGGCGGACGCTCCGAGTTCAGAGGCCAACGTGTACCTCAGGGCAAGCTTCCAGGGCTGTGGAAAAGAGCCAGGAATCTACTTCTGACTTTTCATTTCCTCTCCTTACTGTGATGTTTAGTTCATTCATGTTGCATCTTCAGCTCAGATAGGGCAAGAATTTCCTCCTACTTCCAAATTAGAACCTTTAGGAAAAAAAAAAAAGAACCTTTAGAACCTGGTTCAGTTCAGTCCAGTTCAATCACTCAATCGTGTCTGACTTTTTGCCACCCTGTGAATCGCAGCACCCAGGCCTCCCTGTCCATCACCAACTCCCGGAGTCTACTCAAACCCATGTTCATCGAGTCAGTGATGCCATTCAGCCATCTCATCCTCTGTCGTCCTCTTCTCCTGCCCCTAATCCTTCCCAGCATTAGGGTCTTTTCCAATGAGTCAACACTTTGCAGGAGGTGGCCAAAGTATTGGAGTTTCAGCTTCAACATCAGTCCTTCCAATGAACACCCAGGACTGATCTCCTTTAGGATGGACTGGTTGGATCTCCTTGCAGTCCAAGGGACTCTCAAGAGTCTTCTCCAACACCACAGTTCAAAAGCATCAATTCTTTGGTGCTCAGCCTTCTTTATGGTCCAACTCTCACATCCACACATGACTATTGGAAAAGCCATAACCTTGACTAGATGGACCTTTTTTGGCAAAGTAATGTCTCTGCTTTTTAATATGCAGTCTAGGTTGGTCATAACTTTTCTTCCAAGGAGTAAGCATCTTTTAATTTCATGGCTGCAATCATCATCTGCAGTGATTTTGGAGACCCCAAAAATAATGTCTGTCACTGTTTCCACTGTTTCCCCATCTATTTGCCATGAAGTGATGGGACCAGATGCCATGATCATAGTTTTCTGAAGGTTGAGCTTTAAGCCAAATTTTTCACTCTCCTCTTTCAGTTTTATCAAGAGTCCCTTTATTTCTTCACCTTCTGCCATAAGTGTAGTATCATCTGCATATCTGAGGTGATTGATATTTCTCCTGGAAATCTTGATTCCAGTTTGTGCTTCATCTAACCAGAGTCTCCCATGATGTACTCTGCATATAAGTTAAATAAGCAGGGTGACAATATACAACCTGAATGGACTCCTTTTCCTATTCGGAACCAGTCTGTTGTTCTATGTCCAGTTCTAACTGTTGCTTCTTGACCTGCATACAGGTTTCTCAAGAGGCAAGTCAGGTGTTCTAGTATTCCCATTTCTTTCAGAATTTTCCATGGTTTGTTGTGATCCACATATTCAAAGGCTTCCACATAGTCAATATAGCAGAAATAGATGTTGTTCTGGAACTCTCTTGCTTTATTAATGATCCAGCAGATGTTGGATCACTGCTCCAGGGACGCACAGCTGTTGGGTTAGTTTTGGTTAGATTTTAGTTAGGTTAGCTTTGGTTAGATTAGATTGGTTAGTTTCCTGTGACTCTGGTTTTGTCTGTCTGAAATATCCCCTGTTGTGAAAGCCTTTATTGAGCTGTTAAATGAAGAGAGCTTCCCAGGTGGTGCTAATGGTAAAGAATTGAGAGTGTTAACAGCCTCAGTAATGAGGCCAGGGATCCCAAAGCAAATGGCACTTTTTTCCCTTCTCTGTTGATGACACCTGGTTCCACCTGAACTTAATTTTTCTCAAATCTTGAGCTAACCAATGTGTTTTTCTCATGGAAATATTTTTCTTAAGCTATGTTAATGAAACTGCAGATTTGCTTTGAAATCTCACTTTCTTCAAATAGGTTCTGCCTAAGACTAACTTTTGACTCAAACCTTGGGCTGATACTGGCTCAACAAACCAATATTTGTGTCAATTGTTCTTTGGCTGGGGATGACACACCCTGTGCCATTCTATCTCAAAAATGCATATTGTCAGAGAGGGGCCTGGTGAAACTCGCGCAGCCTTGGGGTGTCTCTACCTGATTGGCTGCTTGCTAACAGACAGAAAACGCCTTGCTAAAAGCTAGCAAGTGGGCACTCTTTCTTCTCCCCTTCTGATATCTATGTCAGAAGCTTTCCCTATCTCTATTATACTGTAATAAAACTGCTACACAAAAACTCTGAGTAGTCAAGCCTCATCTCTGGCCCTGGATTGAAATCCTCTCCTCCAGAGGTCATGAATCCTGGTATAGCACACGGCTCACAGCAGCAACCTCTCAGAATCCACCTGCCAATACATGACACACAAGAGATTCGGACTTCATCCTGAGGTCAGGAAGATCCCCTGGAAAAGGGCATGGCAAACCCCTCCAGTTTTCTTGCCTGGAGGATCCCATGGACAGAGAAGCCTGGTGGACTACAGTCCATAGGATTGCAAAGAGTAAGGCATGACTGAAGTGACTTAGCAGCACTCACACATGAAGTAAGTGCAAGTTTATAAAATGGTCAAACAACTGATATTTTCATGTGTGTCAGTTAGAGCTGCTAAGTTTAAAGTTGATAATAAAAGTATGTTCTGAAGAAAGTTCTTCAGTAAATTTATATGCTAGCATCTGAAAACAGCAAACACCCCTTGAAGTTCTGAAAGGATGAGTTTTAAAATGTGTTTCATTACCTTATTTAAGAAACATAGATTATATTCTCTGTAAATACATGTCTGTAACCATTATTTTGTTCTCAGATATTTTATAGCTGGTATGAATTTAAATTACTTTCTTGTGCATAAAAATATAATTGAATAGGGAAGGTGATGAGCAGAATCCTTTTTCTTGTTTCCATACTTTTATAGGATTTGCTAAATGAGGGAAAAGCCCAGGTGATTCCCTGCCTTTCAAGCTCCCAGGTATGTCAGCTGTTTCCATTTGCTTCAGATAGCGATTGATTCTTGGAATTAACTCTGAACTCTGATTCTCAAATGGTGAAAAGTCCATAGATTTTCCAATTTCATCTTCTGTTTCAGTTATTTGTGATTGTGATCAAGGCTGTAGAGTAATTTAGAAATTTTTATTCCAAGCAGAGCAGCTGTCCTCTGTGTCTAACAGATTGAATATCCAGTGGAGAATCTGATAATGGAAATTGTGGACCCTTTTCTAGGAATTGAAATGTATACGGTCTTGTGGCATAGAATAAAGGCATCCCCCCCGCCTGCCCCCGAAGACCTAAAATCCAGATGATACTCTTATTCTTCAGGCATGGCTCCAAGGAGTCGGGCACACTCTAGGCATGAGAGCAGGTATCCCTGTGTCAGAGCATCACAAATGCCATCTTCAGATAGGCTGGGCACTGAGATTTTGCATGACTTAGCATTCATGAGCAGTATGAAAAAGCAAAAAAATATGACACAAAAGATGAACCTCCTCAGGTCGGTAGGAGCCCAATATGCTACTGAAGAACAGTAGATAAATAGCTCCAGAAAGAATGAAGAGGCTGAGCCAAAGTGGCAACAGTTTGCCCAGTTGTGGGGGTGATTGGTGGTGAAAGTAAAGTCAGGTGCTGTAAAAATGATATTGCATAGGAACATGGGCTGTGAGGTCCATGAATCAAGGTACATTGAAAGTGGTCAAACAAGAGATAGCAAGAGTGAATATTGACATTTGAGGAATCAGTGAACCAAAATGGATGGGAGTGGGGGAACTTAATTCAGATGACCATCTTTTAATTTCATGGCTGCAGTCACCATCTGCAGTGATTTTGGAGACCAAAAAAAGTGAAGTCTGCCATTGTTTCCCCATCTATTTGCCATGAAGTGATGGGCCTGAATGCCATGATCTTAGTTTTCTGAACGTCTAGCATTCAGCCAACTTTTTCAGTCTCCTCTTTCACCTCCATCAAAAGGCTCTTTTGTTCCTCTTAGCTTTCTGCCAGACAGGTGGTGACATCTGCATATCTGAGATCACTGATATTTCTCCTAGCAAACTTGATTCCAGCTTGTGATTCATCCAGCCTGGCATTTTGCATGATGCATTCTGCATATAAGTTAAATAAGCAGGGTGACAGTATACAGCCTTGATGCACCTCTTTTCCAATTTTGAACAAGTTAATTGGTTCCATTTCATATTCTAACTCTTGCTTCTTGACCTGCATACAGGTTTCTCAAGAGGAAGGTAAAGTACTCTGGTATTCCCATCTCTTTCAGAATTTTCTAGTTTGTTGTGATCCATACAAAGCCTTTAGCATCTTCAAGGAAGCAGAAGTAGATGTCTTTCTGGAACTGTCTTGTTTTCCCTATGATCCAATGGATGTAGGAAATTTGATATCTGGTTCCTCTGCCTTTTCTAAATCCAGCTTGAACATCTGGAAGTTCTCAGTTCACATACTGTTGATGCCTGGCTTGGAGAATTTTGAGCATTACTTTGCTCTCATGTGAAATAAGTGCCATTGTGCAATACTTTGAACATTCTTTGTCATTGCCCTTCTTTGGTATTAGAGTGAAAACTGACCTTTTCCAGTCTTGTGGCCCCTGCTGAGTTTTCCAAATTTACTGACATATTGAGTGCAGCACTTTCACAGCATCATCTTTTATGATTTGAAATAGCTCAGCTGGAATTCCATCACCTCCATTAGCTTTGTTTGTAGTGACTGGAATGCAAAAGTAGGAAGTCAAGAGACACCTGGAGTAACAGGCAGGTTTGGTCTTGGAGTACAAAATGAAGTAGGACAAAGGCTAACAGAGTTTTGCCAAGAGAACACACTGGTCATAACAAATATTCTCTCCCAACAACACAGGAGACAATTCTTCACATGGACGTCAATACCAAAATCAGATTGATTATATTCTTTGTATCCAAAGATGGAGAAGCTGTATACAGTCAGCAAAAACAAGACCAGGAGTTGACTGTGGCTCAGATAATGAGCTCCTTATTTCAAAATTCAAACTTAAATTGAAGAAAGTAGGGAAAACCATTAGTACATTCAGGTATGATGTAATCAAATCCCTTATAGTTATACAGTGGAGGTGACAAATACATTCAAGGGATTTAGATATGGTAGAGTGTCTGAAGAACTATGGATGGAAGTTCATAACGTTTTACAGGAGGCAGTGATCAAAATCATCCTCAAGAGAAAAAAATGGTTGTCAGAGGAGGCCTTATAAAGATCTGAGAAGAGAAGAAAAGTGAAAGACAAAGGAGAAAAGGAAAGATATACTCATCTGAGTGCAGAGTTGCAAAGAATAGCAAGGAGAAATAAGAAAATCTTCTGAATTGAACAGTGCAAAGAAATAGAGGAAAACAATAGAATGGGTAAGACTAGAGATCTCTTTGAGATAATTGGAGATATGCACAATGTGATAGTTGCAGAGTTAATTTTTTGGGTAAAATGAGGACTGTAGCCCAGGAAATAGCACCTCAGGAAACTCTGAGAGACTGCTCCAAAGAGGCAGTGGGGGAAGGCCCCTATATAAGATTTTGGTGAAGAGGAGTTCGATGCAGTCATGCACTTGCTTTATGAAAGATTTTCTGCTGGTTGGGAGGAGTGGATGTCACCATGAAGGGATTTAGTGGTTTTCTAGATATGAAGAAGTGTAAGAATTGGGATCAAGAAATCAGTTCCTGAAAATATCTGACTCTCTAAAAGACCTGTTCCACTGATTTCCCTGGAGCACAGAAGACCTCGTTCCCCACCCTGGACCCCCCTCCGCAGACGCTGGAGGTCAGCAGTTTCAGGAGCACAGGGTTCACTCTCCGCCGAGGCAGCTGGCAAATACCCTGTGTGGTTCAGTCTATGGCAATGCTCTTTATAAGTGCCCATTTGTAGCTGACACAGATATCATGTGGAAGTAGTTGAGAAAATATTGAAAAAGTAAAACAGAGATGTAGTAAAACACACGGTTAGATTTGTCAACCGCAAACTGGTACTTGCAATGGTCACTTGCCATCTGCCTCTACAAGGATTAAATAATGTGCTGCTGCAGATGCTGACTTTCAACACGCCCTGAAAGGAGTTCAGGGTGGACAGCAGAAATAAAGCCCTCTGTGCTGTGGGAAAAACTGGTGGAACAAGTCTTCAGATGGATATTTTCAGGAGTCAAGTTTATAAGGCCAATTCTTCTGTCTCCTGGTATCTAGAAAAGTGCTAAAATCCTTCGTGGTGGTTAAGTCGACAGGTTTTATATTTTAAGTGAATCAGAATGTATTATACTTTTGCTTTCCCACTGAGAAATGGAGTATTTCCTGCCATATCAGTAACAAATGATTTCACAGTCATCAGTGATTGCAGCCCCCACCCAAGAGTGAGCTGGTGAAGCCCCGAGGGGACTCCAGAGGGAAAGAGTATCTGCCCTCTGGCAGCCTTCAGACTGCAGCTAGGCCCCATGGTGAGTCCCCAGGGAACTCAAGATGTGAAAATGCGGCAGGATAGAGATGTGTCCCAGGCTGGACACCTGGTGATTGTCTAGTGGAGTAAAGTGGAAGCTTTGCTCTCACCCAGACACTCCAAGGAGAAAGCTAGCAGCCAACATTGAGCTCTGCTGAAGTAAAGGGATACAGTGCCCACTCCTTAGGTCAAGGGGGACTTCTCTATCCACACATGTGCAGAAAGGCTTATTGAGGGTCAAAACGGGAAGGGGGCCCCATCCTATAAGTGTGGACACACACCTACAGGTTTGTGTGGTGGAATCCATATTAGCAAAAATTTGCACAGGCATCTTAGGGTCCAAGGACCAGCCAGGTGTGAGAAAAGAAACAAAATAATTGCTCCAATGTAAACAAAGACCCTATATAAGGACAGTCCTAGCTAAGTGTTTTAAATCAGCTTCTTACTGTGCTCCTCATGCAGAACACCCATACTCCTCCCCCAGTGTGTGTTTCTGCCATGCTCTGACATAAATAATTTCTCTGTGTGCTCTCCTATATGTTGTATTGTGTCTCTAATAAAAAACTTCGTACATGTACTGCAGTTTTTACCTCTTTGAAACATTTTTGGTTTCAAATGGAGTAAGAATCAAGGAACTTAGCTTCTGGCCTCTAGTCACTGGTGGACTGGCAGCTAGATTCATTTCCTAGATGGGGATTTAAGATCCTACTTCAAGACTAAGACTGTGCTCCCGATGTGTTCCATCCCTGGTCAAGGAATTAGGTCCCACATGCCACAAGTAAAATATCCCACATGCCACAGCCAAGTCCTGGCACAGCCAAATAAGTAAATAAATTAAAAGTCTGCTATTTCTTCCAGAACAAAAACACAGGACATTGGCCCCAAACAGCTGAGATGCTGACCAAAGGAATAATTTCATTGATCCCAGACTCTTGCATCTCCCTATACATAGAAAAGTGCTAAATTCATTCACTTGAGATATCTGGCTTTCTTCCAATTAAGAATAATCTTTGATGTTCTGACTACTTGCCCTTTGTTGCAAAACTTTTATATAACCTGGATCCCCCCTCACCTCAGAGCCGTTTCCCCAGGTTTTCTTGAGATGCTGCCTCCCTATTTTGAAATCCTAAAAATTCATGCTAAATAAAACATAACTCTAAACTTTTAGATTGTGCATAATTTTAAAGCCAGCAATTCACTGTCTTTGAAGGAATATGTTGCCATTTCCTTCTCCAGGGGATCTTCCTGATACAGGGATCAAACCCAAATCTCTTGCCTTGGCAGGTGGATTTTTTTTACCATCTGAGGCACCACAGAGCCCATAAGAAGTATATATTATATATATTATAAATAATTTTATTCCTTATTTTATTTTGAAGGAATAAATTGGTGGCTTTTCATCATGGTATTGTTTCCCCTTTCTGTATTTGTTGCATCTACTCTAGATTTTTACTGTGGTTACCATGAAGCTTACATTAAAATTTTATACCTAAAATAGTTTGTCTTCTGCTGATTGCAACCTTTCTTTATTAGCGAATAAAGTGGCTCCACCACTTAACTCTTCCTCTGTAATGTTTTGATGTCCCAGTCTTCTCTTTTATGATGTGTGTTTGGTAATAAGATATATTCGCTGTAGTTACTTTTAATCATCTTTTCCTTGAACCTTTGTACTTGAAGTTGTTAATATACCATTCTTCTAAGTAATTGGAATTAACTAAATCTACTATATATTTTTACCTTACCTAGTGTGTTATATACTTTTGTATGTGATCATGTGTAAGTTGCATCTTTTTTTATTCTGTTTGAACTTCTTCAGCATTCTTTGCAAGGCAGGTCTAGGGTGATGAACTCCCTCAGGTTTTCTTCAGGTAAGTCTTTGTTTTCCCTTCATATTTGAAGGCTAAGTTTGATGAACAGAGTTTTCCTGATCAGCGATTTTTATTGCTCAGCCCTCTGAATAATTCATTTTACTCTCTCCTGGCCTGTGGTTTTCTTCTGAGAACCCCCCTGACAGCCCCGGGGGGTTCCCTGTGTCAGTTACAGTCATCCCTTTAAGTAAACCTGACACTCCTATATTTAGATAGAAAAATTTAATCAATATTTTGTAACAACAGTAAGGAAAATTGTCGTGGTCTGGGCACCGGTTGGAAAAGAATTTCCTGACATGAGACAAAATGAGAGGAAAATAAAGTTTATTAGAGTGGGAGACGCTATTAGAATAGCGGGCCAGCTCCAGAAAGAACTGACGTTGAACAGGTGTCCTCAGTCCACTTTTATACCCCCGGTACAGGGAGTGGGATGGAGGTCTTGAGGGTCATTTGCTGATTGGATGAGACAGATATCCTGGAGCCGGGGAGAGTAAGGCAAATACCTTCTCCCTGCGGGGTAGGAGGGGAGACAGGCTACACTGCTCAGGAGGACCTGAAATGCGTTAATAGCTACCCCATGGGGGAGGAAGGACGATAAGGGTCTGGGTTTTCCGTTCCTGCATTCCAAGACCCTCTTTGGTTTTTATCTGCTCTTCTGTGCTTGGGTTTCCATCCTCCCTCTATTTTTAGGGCCAATTCTTTGGCCTCTTTTGATAACCTGCTCATGTTTAACTATCTAACTATTTCCCTTCTCAGGCATTTGGGAACCCGGTCTCAGGGGAAAGGGGGCGATGACCGCTCTGGCTTCTTCAGGCTGTACAGGGGTATCAAGGGGCTCTGGGTTCCCTTTCCCTTGTCTCTGCCAGGGTGCATTTACAGAGGGAGATGAGAGTCCATGGAATGATAGGGCGGCTTGTTTCAGCATCGTCTTGGTGTCAGCCAGGGAACATTCTTGTCAAACTGTCACTTGGAGTTTTGTTGTACTCTAGGAGAAATAACAAGAAATTTAAAGATACATGGCCCAAAGATCAATAGAAGTAGAAAAGCTCCTGAGGAGCTAGCCAGGAGAACCAGGACTAGACATTGTTTTGTGACATTAGTATTTCTCTAGGTATGAGAAGATGCAAGAAGCTGGGCTCATAAAAATCTTTACCTGGAAACATCTGACTCTTTGAAGGCTGGTTCTTCTGGGTTTTTTCCAGAGCACTGAGTGCCTTCCTTCTGACTTCCACTGAGAACTCCTTTCAAGGGGTGTTGAAGGTCAGCAGCTTGCAATGGTCCTGATGCAATCTTTGTAGAGACAGCTGGCAAGTGCCAACTTCCAGTCAGCAGGGTCCCTTCATAGCCACATATTTGACCATGCTTTGGGGGCATTTTTTGTGTCCTGGGTCTAACAAAGATTCCATTGACAGGCCACTCTGTGCTGTTACTAGACCACACCTCACAAATAGCAAGTCTCTGGACCATACCTGTCTTACTAGCCTCTTGGTCCAGGAGAATATTCCCTCTTGTTACTTCTTCCCATATCTAGAGTTACATTATTACAATCACTGATCTCATATGGAACTGCATATCAGCATTTTACCATGTCAGTCACACATTTAGTAATGTAAGAAACAATCTTCTGAAACAAGCCACATAGAAAAGTATATAGCTAGCAGTTACTAGTAAGGTCACAAGCAAGACTTTAAGTCAAGAACTTTCATTAGGTATAGCCCAGTATAGCCCAGGTCATCTGGCTTAGTTAAATGATTATAGCCAGGTGTTAATCTCCTGGCTGTACATCATGAAGCACCTGACCTTCATCCAAAGATTGGTTACTGAGATAAGCTTTAGAAACAAACTTAGAGTGTCCTTTTTAATAAAGCAACTAAACCTTTTAACAATATAACATAACAACAAGGAACTATCTCAGAAGTGAGTCATAGTAAACACAGACCTTAACTAATAAAACTAGTTAATATTAAGTAATATATATATATATTGTCATTGTGAGGGCACTAACCTTGTAGCCAGGGAAGGCTTTAACCCATCAAATAAAAATGAGGTTTGCCAGGGAGCTGGGAAAAGCCAAGCAGCCGTCTTGGATGTCCCATAGCCCTTACTCTCTGATTTACAGCTACTGTTCACACATTTTTAATTCCCCAACTTAGGAGTAGACTGCTGTCATGTTTTAAGGACATCAGAAAAGCAAAAGTCTAACAGTGAGAGGTTATTTTTTTGTGGAAGCAGAATGAGCTTTACATGTACCATAATCTTCAAATGCTTATTTTACTTTCCCAAAGTAACAAAAGATTTTAAAAACAAATTTAAATCACTAAAGACAAATAAATTCATAATCTGTTATTGAAAGACTCACTCTGAGAAAACTTGGTTGCTTAACATAGAGAGGAGACTAAATTCCAGTCTGGTACCAGCTTATCAGATAACAAACAAAATGTGTTTATCAGTTAATCTTAGAAGTCTTTTCCATAAATCTTGAAGTAGCAGGATTGTTACAAAGGCATCAGGGTGAAACCATAGGAGACATATTTAAAATCTGATTAAATTGCAGTTGACAAAATAGCCTGATCATTGCTGTGATATGTAACACTTTAATATGATAACTAGAATTATAACTGACAACATTTTACCAGGATGTATCAGATTTTCATGAATTTCACATAATTTCTAGGATATCTGTATTAGTAACATCAACCACGCAATATAACCTGAAAAGATTCATCACTCCTCCAACAATACTTCCCATGTAATTTAACATGTTAAATGAACTCAGGTAGTTTAATATCTCTCTTTGGAATGTCTCGGGGACTCTTGGAAGCATCCCAAAATTAGCTAGAAGTCACATGATTTAAGAAGTGTTTTCAATGAATGTCAAAAGGGTTTATAACACTCAGTCAGATAGGATCATATAAGTCACTACGAAACAATAATTATTTACTTAGCCAAAGTTAACAAAAGATTTCAAAGGTAAACATAGGGCAGATCACTTCAGAGATAAAGAAACTTATAATCCATTATCAAAGGCAGTTCAACACTTCAAGAAAACTTGTATTTATGCACAAAACTCTTCCCTTGGGGTCCACTTTCCATAAAACCTTCTCATCACGTTCTGCACCCATTACTTTGTTCTCCCATCCTGAAACAACCACCTGTAAGTCAGAGCTACTTCCTTTCCCCTTCATAAAATGTAATTTCATTCCTCATACCTTCTTGTATACCATATTTCCTATATTTAGGAAAGTATACCATCCTACTTTGCTTAAGCGACCAAGAACTGACCTTTATATTAGCATTCTACAGATGGGTGAACATAAATATCAATGATAATTTAAAAAAAAATATTCTAGAGAACATCTCAGGATGGCATCAAACATTTTTCATTAATAATCCAAAATCTCTAGTTTCTCTGTAAGAGGTAGTCAGTGTTCAGTAATGAATGTTTCAGAATTTTATTTTTTTGGGAAATGACCTAGCTATTCGATAAATTTCTGTCACTTAGTTTAGCACATCCCTAGAAAATCAAGTTATCCCAATCTGGAGACTCTATTTTAGACAGACATTCCTAAAGTATAGTTAGTTATTCTTAATAATTTATCTAAGAACTCATATCTCATTTACATTTTTAGAAGTCCCCCCCCCCCCCAGAGGCACTTTCCTTGTTGACAAACTTGTAACATATATAACAATATAATAATATTTAACTTATAATAAACCTAGGCATGATGAAAATATTATGCTTAATGGTAATGACTCTAGATCTGATAGACAGAGTGCCTGATGAACTATGGAAGGAGATTCGTGACATTGTACAGGAGACAACGATTAAGATCATCCCCAAGAAAAAGAAATGCGAAAAAGGAAAATGGCTGTCTGAGGAGGCCTTACAAATAGCTGTGAAAAGAAGAGAAGAGAAAAGCAAAGGAGAAAAGGAAAGATATTCCCATCTGAATGCAGAGTTCCAAAGAATAGCAAAGAGAGATAAGAAAGCCTTCCTTAGTGATCAATGCAAAGAAATAGAGGACAACAACAGTATGGGAAAGACTAGAGATCTCTTCAAGAATTAGAGCTACCAAGGGAACATTTCATGCAAAGATGAGCTAGATAAAGGACAGAAATCATATGTACCTAGCAGAAGCAGAAGATATTAAGAAGAGGTGGCAAGAATACACAGAAGAACTGTACAAAAAAGATCTTCACGACCCAGATAATCATGATGGTGTGATCACTCACATTCACCTAGAGCCAGACATCCTGGAATGTGGAGTCAAGTGAGCCTTAGGAAGTATCACTATGAACAAAGATAGTGGAGGTGATGGGATTCTAGTTGAGCTACTTCAAATCCTAAAAGATGATGCTGTGAAAGTGCTGCACTCAATATGCCAACAAATCTGGAAAACTCAGCAGTGGCCACAGGACTGGTAAAGGTCAGTTTTCATTCCAATCCCAAAGAAAGGCAATCCCAAAGAATGCTCAATCTACCACACAATTGCACTCATCTCACACTATAGTAAAGTAATGCTCAAAATTCTCCAAGCCAGGCTTCAGCAATAGGTGAACCGAGATCTTCCAGATGTTCAAGCTGGTTTTAGAAAAGGCAGAGGAACCAGAGATCAAATTGCTAACATCCACTGGCTTATCGAAAAAGCAAGAGAATTCCAGAAAAACATCTACTTCTGCTTTATTGACTATGCCAAAGCCTTTGACTGTGTGGATCAGAATAAACTGTGGAAAATTCTGAAACAGATGGGAATACCAGACCATCTGACCTATCTCTTGAGAAACCTGTATGCAGATCAGGAAGCATCAGTTAGAACTGGACATGGAACAACAGACTGGTTCCAAATAGGAAAAGGAGTACGTCAAGGCTGTATCTTGTCACCCTGCTTATTTAACTAATATGCAGAGTACATCATGAGAGATACTGGGCTAGAAAAAGCACAAGTTGGAATCAAGACTGCTGTGAGAAATATCAATAATCTCAGATATGCAGACACCACCACTATTATGGCAGAAAGTGTAGAGGAACTAAAAAGCCTCTTTATGAAAGTGAAAGAGGAGAGTGAAAAAGTTGGCTTCAGCCTCAACATTAAGAAAACTAAGATCATGGCATCTGGTCCCATCACTTCATGGAAAATAGATGGGGAAACGGTGGAAACAGTGTCAGACTTTATTTTGGGGGACTCAAAAATCACTGTAGATGGAGATTGCAGCCATGAAATCAATAGATGCTTACTCCTTGGAAGGAAAATTATGGCCAACCTAGATAGTATATTTAAAAGCAGAGACATTACTTTGTCAACAAAGGTCCATCTAGCCAATGCTATGGTTTTTCCAGTAGTCAGACATAGATGTGAGAGTTGGACAGTGAAAAAGGCTAAGCACTGAAGAATTGATGCTTTTGAACTGTGGTATTGGAGAAGACTCCTGAGAGTCCCTTGGACTGCAAGGAGATCCAACCAGTCCATCCTAAAGGAGATCAGTCCTGGGTGTTCATTGGAAGGACTGATGTTGAAGCTGAAACTCCAATACTTTGGCCACCTCATGCAAAGAGTTGACTCATTGGGAAAGACCCTGATGTTGGGAAGGATTGGAGGCACTAGGAGAAGGGGACAACAGAGGATGAGATGGCTGGATGGCATCACTGACTCGATGGACATGGGTTTGAGTAGACTCCGGGAGTTGGTGATGGACAGGGAGGCCTGGTGTGCTGCAGTTCATGGGGTTGCAAAGAGTCAGACACGACTGAGTGACTGAACTGGACTGAACTGAACCGAATGACTCTTAGACATGTCTATAACAGATTAGGAAATGAACATTAATACTAGGTATTTAATATTGACTATTTCCCAGTTCACATGAATCTGATATTAATTTAGGTTAATTTATCTTGTATTTAGAATTGTCTGATTTGTAAGTGCTTACTTTTCTTTAGGCCAATTAAAGTATAACTCATTTACAACTTCAGCAATATTATTTAAAAAAAAAAAAAAAAGACGCACATAAATCCAGACAGACAGGGAGAGATCTCATGGTTTTCCATTTAATATTTAAAATATCTCTTTGATAACCCCCCCTTTTTAAATGAAGTTCTAATTTGCCCATGGCTGAGGTCTCAGGCAAAGTGAGCTGTGTATTTCAGGGACATGGAAAGGGTTAACTTCAAGAATTCTCCTAGGCTGGCTTTTTAACAAGCTAGTTGTTTTTAACTGCATATGCAAAAAGAACTGGTTTTGCAGTTTCCAAGAAAAAATAATTTCACCTTAACCAGCTTTCTCCAGAGTCTAAGGAATACCATGGCCTTCCTGTGTCAAAAAATCACCTTTCCTTTCTGTAGTCATAGTTTTAAACCTAAATTATAGACCAAATAGTGCCCAAATTGACTGTGATATCAGGGGCAGATCAGCTAACAAAAATCTTGGATTGTCCCTCATGGGAAGGGAGGACTTTGTCCCATCAGATGAATCTGAAGGATTAAGGGAATTTGCAGGAGTGGGAGAAGCTGGGTCCTTCCTCTCCCTGAGAATCTGGAGTAGTTAGAAGGGAATTCTTTAGGATATTCAGGAGTAAGGGGAACTTGGTTCCCTCCCCACCTGAGAGATAAGCGTAGTTAGAAGGGAATCTTTAGAAAGTTAGGAGAGTTTTTGATCCTTCAGGCTTTTGAATATAGGAAAAAGACCTGGACAAAAGGGAACCTCAGAATCCTTTCCTAGAGATCATGTGGGTATGAAAGGTCGAGTAGGGGTTGTCTAGGAAATCTGATGGAGAGAGACAGAGGGGGACAGTAGACAGGGAGGCAACAGGAAGACATGAGGCATGAGTCCCTGAAATCCGGATTCTGACGTAAGGCCATGAAGGACTGAACGGAAGGAAATTCCGAGTCCTTTCCTTGTTTTTGGCAAAAGCTAGTGTGCCATTCAGAGGTCATTTTGTTTGGGTCCCCCAATTTGTATTGGGGCCAGGCCATTTGCAGGGTCCAAATTTTCCAGTTTCTGAGAAAGTAGCCAAAGGGTGAGTCTGAGAGAGGCTCCCGGAATGTACCAGAGCCCACTTTTAGCCTACCTGCCATAGCAAGGGGACACTGAGAGTCACCGGCTGACAGAAAGGCGTCCCTTTTGTCCCAGTGATCTCTCCGTGTGACTAAAGGCACAAAAACGGCAGACCATTCCAACAGCCGCGTATGACAATGAGAGGTGACCCCTGAAAACCATGCAGCTAAGGCACCAAGTGACCCAGACAAAGACAAACAGATTCTGTATTTTTCACAAGTGCGCAGGGAACAGTCTCCAAAATTGACCACATGTTGGGCCAGAAAATAAGTCTGCTATAAATACACTCAAATTATACAAAGGAATTTTTTCCTGTCACAATCATGAAACTAAAAATTAATAGTAGAAGGAAGAGTGGGAAAATTCACAAATATGTGAAGATTAAACACACTCTTAAATAACCATTAGGCTAAAAAATAATAATAATAAAAAGGAACTTGGAAAATATCTGGAGACAAAAATGCAAACAGAACATGCCAAATGTATGGAATTCTGCAAAAACGTCACCAACAATGAAATGTATAGCTGTTAAGGCATACATTGAAAAGAAAGCTCAAATAAGCAAACTATCTTTACACCTAAATAGAAAAGGGAGATCAAACCAAACCCAAAGATAGAAGAAGGAATGGAAATAGTAACCATTAGCTCTCAGATAAATATAGAGGAAAGGAAAACCAAAGAAGCCATTTTAAACAAAAGTTACTTCAAACAGGTTAACAAAAGTGACAAATCTTTAGCTATATTGACTAAGAAAAAATACAACTACAATTGGTAACAAAAGAGGAAACATAACTGCTGATGGGACAAAATAAAACAATAAGGGAGTACCCTGAACACCTGAATGTTATAAAATTGGATAACCTAGACGAAATTCTGTTATTTAAGCCTCAGTCTATGGCATTTTATTTTGGCAACCCTAGCAAGCTAGCATAGCTTTATCCCCTTTCTATCAAATAAAAGTTAAGAAAACAATGCCAAAACCTGTAAAGTATGTAAAGTATCTGAAAGGAGGATAAAAGAAAAGGACTCACTACCTAGGGTGTAGAGAAAAATCTTTTTCTTTGTTTCTTAGCAAAAATAAAATAGAAAAGTCAAAACCACCAGAAAAGACTTATGGATAGACGTTTTAGAGAATCCAAATAATAGTCATGGTAAAACAAATCAGATATTCGTTCAGTTGGTAAAAACAGTAAAATAATATAGTAAAATAAAAACAGTAAAATACAAGTTATCCTTTGCAGATTTTAAAAAAATTCAATTTAATGAAAATTCCAAAGAGGTTATAATACATATACATGATTGAAGATACTGAAAATATGCTTTGCATTAATTTATGCCTCCTATTATTTAGTCTGTTTGTCTAGGACCATCTGCCATCTGTCTAGGGCCCTCCACAGGTACTATTTTGTTTCTTAGGGGTTCTTCTAGAGTGCCTTACAAGCAAAGATGAAAATATATTTCTCCTTCATGCCCTAATTAAAAACACAAATAGTGGTATATTAAGCATGGTGTTTTGTTACATGTTGCTTTTATTTATTTGCCAATCCCTTGGAAATTGTCCTCTACCAGGACATAATTTCCTGCACAGCAGTGCACTGAATGGATGATGTACTATTGTAATACATTTTGCCCACTCACATTGGGATGAACACTGATATTTAATAATCTATTTATATTACAAACGATACTGCGATGTATAACTTTGACCTGTGTTATTCTGCTGCTAGCAAATGTGTAGGATATATTTCTAAAGGATTTGTAACCTGGAGTATTTGTAAGAGAGAGCATTTGATAAGATGCTACCAGTAATATCCTTCTGAGCCAGCAAGGAGCCTTTCTCTTTAAACTGAAACTTCTCTACCACACCACTCCCCCACCTGTGTTTAAAACTGCTTTCCCACGTTTTCTAACCTTCAGAAACTCTCTATAATCTTTTCTTTCATCAGCACTGCCCTTTATTCTCAGTGCTGTCACAATCGCCCCTGGTACCTGTGGTCTCCACTCTTCTCTGGGTCCATCATTGCTCAGCTCACTCCATTAGAGCTGGAGCCAACGTGGCCAGATAACTCCTTGAGTGCAGAGAAATGGGCCATGGGTGATCTGAACCAGGGAGCCTGGTTCAGGAGGGGGATGGCCCCTGCGGGAGGTAACTGGGCAGAAGGAAAGGTATACTAGATTTGGCCCATGGTAATTATTCAGGTGAAGATTCACAGAGCCCAGACATGGGAGCAGGAATCTGGGTTGGAGATAAATACCTGGAAATTTGTATCCAAATATTGGGCTGAAATGGGAGGCAGGGACCCCAAAGGCAAGATCGTGTGACTGAATCTGCTGTGAACCTGCTGTGAGTGCCAGGGAGAGATGCACTAGGGGACAGGACACAGCAGAGAGGCAGGAAGACAACAGCAAGCAGCCAAAGGAAGGCGAGTGCCATGGCATTAAGGACAATTCAGAGAAGCATGTGCCATAGATTGGTGGAGGCAAATGGAAAAGGGGATTAGAAGTCATTAATAAATCCTGGCAAGTTGTTCCATGAGAGGCTAAGGGCAGAATCAGACCATAGGATACATTGAAAGACAGATAAAAATCGGGAGGTAAAAACCATTTATGTTCAAATCAAGATTTTGTTAAAATGCTCTTTTAAGGAATATAGAAATACAATCTCAGATGCGAGGACGTTGAAGTTCAGATGATGGCCGACAGAATGATTCCCTGCCTAAGACGAGATGCCATCAGCAGCAGTCCTGTGCAGAGGCGAGCAGAGAGCCCCTGACACCAGCGGGCAGACGTGATAGCAGACACATGGACAAGCTGGTGACTGGAGGTCTTCAGGGAAGAGGGTGTCTTGCAGATGACATGGGCAAGTGTGCAGACAGCATCAAGGGGGAGCTATTTGGGTCTTAGGAGTTACTTAAACTGAAAAAATTAAACTCAGTTTTAAATTGGCAATGGCTCGATGCTAAAGACTCTGCCTGCAATGCAGGAGGCACCGGTTTGATCCTTGGGTTGGAAAGATCCCCTGGAGAAGGGAATGGCTGCCCACTCCAGTATTCTTGCCTGGAGAATACTGAGGAGAATACAGAGGAGCGGGGCATGCTACAGTCCATGGGAAAGCATGATAAGGATAATCCCAGCAACGTGGGGAGATGTGCTCTGTGCTGGGTAGCTACCCTTCACCAGGACAAAGCCTGCTGGCTTTGGATCAACCCCTTTTGTCTCTGAACATTCCTTGTATTTTAGTGTTTTTCTCTTATATAATTTAAAAGTCACATTCCTTAAACTCTTCGAGCAGTTTTCCTGGTGGCTTTCTCCCGTGGAAGGAGGATTTCCAGGCATGGGTTCTATGTATCCTTTCTACATAAGCTTCATAAAAAGCTCAACATTTTTGTGAGGCAACAGTTCTGCAAACTGTAGAAATAAATTCATTTTGGTTCATACTGGCCAAGACCACAAAAATTGCTCTTCAGTCTCCTGAGTTTAAAATAGGCTCTCTGGTTCCATGAAGGTCCCTGCCGATCTCAGATCCTGTGATCTTGCTGGTGCCTTGACTACTGCATACATCCTGTCTGATTGCCAGGGCCCTGTGTCATCCACCTGTGTGGGCACGGGACATCTAATGTGCTGCATTTATATCAGAAGTATTCAGAGCAGGATCAGATCCCTGGATCACAGGCTGCCAGCACTGAGCTGGGCTCTGACTCCCCCCAGCCCGCCCTCCTTCCCTTCCTCATATATGCGCTCACTCATGTCACCTGAGCCACCATGTGTTTCCACCAACCATGTTGGTGCCCAACTCAGGGCCTTTGTTCCTGCTTCTCCCTCTGCCTAGAATGCTGTTGTCCTAGAGCTTAAAATGGTTGCTGTTTTCTGTTCATCTGGATGGCAGCTCAGATATTAACCTCTTGCATGAGCATTCTAGGACCACCCCATCTAATGCTGGTGTTTCCCCATTACCATCTCATGTGATCCTGATTTTTTTCCGTCACTGTTGTTGTCTAGTCGCTAAGACATGTCTGACACTTGCGACCCCATGGACTGCAGCCTGCCAGGCTCCTCCATCCATGGGATTTCCCAGGCAGGAATACTGGAGTGGGTTGCCATTTTCTTCTCCAGAGGATCTTCCTGACCCAGAAGATGTCTCCTTCTGGGAGACATGTGTCCTGCTTGGCAGGTGGATTCTTCACAACAGAGTCATCTGGAAAGTTCAGTTTTTTCTTTATAATGCTAATCAAAATTTTTTCCACAATTAAAATTTTATTCATAAGACTGTACTCCAGCAAGCCACATGAAGGTAGGGCCCCATCTGTCTCATTTATTAATGTGCCTCCATTGATTACAACTCTCAGTTGATAAGTATTTATTGAGTAATGAATGGAAGAGCCTTAAAGTCCCCTTAATTCAAATCCATGGATTAGAAATGAGAAGTGAGTTGCCAGCTGTCACACAGGTGGTCACCCCAAGCCAATCCAAAGACAGTGAACTGCACACTTCAGAGCACAATGAACTGCTAGTGACTGAAAAAGAAGATGGACACTGGGATTCAGGGCGGGAAAAATTGTCCACAATATAAACTGTGGGAAAATTTAGTGTGACTTATTAGACCAACAGATCTTGTGAAAACAGGAGGAAAAATTGCCTCAGTGACTTGATATACCTGAAGGATTCAAACTCAGACTCCTAAGACCTCACCCGGGATTTGCTGGCATAAAGCTCTTCTTGGGGGGAAAAAAAGCCGTCTTAGTGTATCTCCTGATATTTCATTTTCTTTTAACATGTTCATGATCAAAACAAAGAATGTGAAACAAAAGACCCTCAAGCATGTGTGGTTAGGCTATTTTAAATTATTGATTTAAAAGTACAATTTTTTCTTAAAATGAAATGTGATTTCTGCTTCCAAATATGAGGGACAGTGTCTGGACTGCCTCACCTTCTACTGGTAATTAGAAAGCTGAACAAAACACACGAAATGAACCCTGAGTCAGAATGCTTGGCCAGAGGCAACCTGGAAACCACCCCCATTCCCATAAAACCTGAGACTGCAAGTCACCTGGCAGAGAAGTCCCCTGGGGCCTCCTTACCCTGCTGCTGTCCTCCTGGGGGCCCATCCCAACAAAATCTCCTGCTTCGTCAGCATGTGTGAGCCCGCTCTAGGGCCCTGGGAAGGACTCCCCTTCCTGCAACGACAAGAGGAACAGCGCCAAGACATCCGCACCTACCATTTGGAATCAGAAACCTGAACAAAATATGAAGCAACTTCAGGCAGTTTTCACGCTGCAACTGAAGGTAGAAGAAGCCATAAACATTCTGGCAAAAATTTGAATTGAGAACTCTGGTGAGTTGTGAGGCCGGGGAGGCTATAATCTGTGTGGCAGGGCATCAGAGAGGACGGAGCTGCTCAGAGGGAAAGTTCCACAACTGCCTAATGATCCCTCTGAGTCTTCATTGAATATCAATCTGAGGACACACAGGTGAAATTCCATAATGAATAAAAACACAAAACCATAAAACACTGGTCTCACAAGCAAAAGATAAAACAATCTCTTCTATATTATATAGTTTTCAAAATGTGGCAATTAAATGAAGGCTAGTGAGCAGTACACACATACATAAATGGGTGCATTTCTAGAAAGCAATTTTTTTAAAGATATCAATAAACCTCTTGTCTTTCCACTTTTAGAATTCTACTTTAATAAGTGAAAAAAATAATATGGGATATGTTTTTGTATACAAAAGGCATTCAAATAGTTTCAGTATTCTTTCTTTAATTTTTTTAATTGGCAGAACATTGTTTTACCATTTTGTATTGGTTTCTGCCATACAACAATGTAAATTATCCATAATTATTTATATATATATTTGCATATCACTTGCTTCTTGAGCCTCCATCCCCTCTTTGAATAGCTTTAGTTTTAAGATGGAAAAGTTATTAAAGGGCTCTGTATTTAGTGTCTTAAAAAGTAAGGAAATTGTTGATGTCACACATGTTCCTGACTCACTATTACGCTTCTATTATCAAGATGTTTATGAAGATTTTTAAATACCGATCAGCAAGTGCATTTAGCAGCTACTATTTGCATTACAAGAGTTCAGCCAGCACCACTTACATTAGTCTGAGACTTGGGGTACACATATGAGTCACAGAAAAACAGGAAGGCATAGCCTGCTCAGCGCTTATGATGTAGGGAAGCTGGAGGCAGGCTGACGGGAAGAGGGGCTCACATGGGATTGCTTAAAGGAACATAGTCCAGCCCATTTGTTTCTAATCAGAAAGGATACAGGAGGAAAACAGTCACCGACCAAGACCTTGCCTTGGGGCCTATTGCTGCAGAGTTTGGGGGGTCTGGATTTCCAGAATGCTTGCTGCGGGACATGGGGCAGGTCCTCTTGGGTTGTAGTTTCTTTTGCTTTTAACCAAATATTTAGACATACTGAAACTCCCCTTTCGTCATCTTCAACTAATCAGCAAGCTATTCTGTAGGTAAGCTTTATTAATTACAGATAACGGTAATTACTACAATAACATCGATAATAGTAATTTTCATTATAGGTTTCAATACTTTTCATCTACCAAAACCTCAACCAGCAAGTTTCAAAGCTGCAAGCTGTCTTGCCATCTCGTTGACCTTTCGGCTGTAATTGCCTAGATACAACCAAATAGTTTGAACATTACCAGGACAAATCCGGATGACAGGAAGAAGGAGGACTCCTTCCCTCCGAGTCGGCAGCAGGTTGCATTTCTCCCTCCCACGCATCCTCTCGTCCACGCGTGTTCAGAGGCTCTTCCAGGACTAAAGACCGCATCCAGGCTCACGTCCCCATAGGACCCTCACCGGACGTCACAGGCTGCTTTCTGGGTCTCAAATATTTGGCGCCTCTGAGCACCCTCCGCCGAGGAGACCCGTGTGTGAGGTCAACACAACCGTCGAGCCCGCAAGTGGAGCTTAAAGGACCACCGTAGCGCCACTGGAAGACGCAGCCCGGGTCGCTGTACGATCGAAGAGCTTGAGGACAGTGGCCGGCGTGGAGGGCCGGGCGCTCAGCCCAGCGCTGCCTTGTTGCGATTGCACGGCCCTGCCCCACTCAGTGGGAGGACACACGGAATCAAGGGAAGGCCAGAGTGAATCCAGCGCCATCCGCGAACGGAGACGTTCACACCAAGCCGAGCCGGAAAACCGTAAAATGTAACGTCAGGGCACCGTGCCGGGCACGCTCACTCTCTCATGGCGCGAGCGGTAGCTCTGGCATCCCCGCGGGCGGAAGAAACGTACGGATCGCCCTCTAGCTTCTGGGGACGCGGTCGGCCTCGCGGCTCAAACTTGCACGTTCAACTCGAGGGAGAAAGACGCGTCCATGCAAGGAGACGGGGCCACGGCGCGCCCGCCAACGAGCACACGAAACGTGTACGGCACGGGCCGTCCTCAGCCGCGGAGGGGACACGAACGCCCTTGACGGTAGACGAGGAGCCAGAACGCACAGCCATAGGCGCTCCGGCGAAGAAGATCCGCTCCATGCACACTTCGGGGCCAGCACATAGAGCATCAGGGTTTACTGTGGCTGGAGGGGCACGGGGAGATGCTGGTCGACCCGAACCAACGCCAACAAACACACCAACCACCACCAGCCAGATCTCGCCCAAAAAAACCTGCGGATCCAATCTTCAGCAAGAGCAGACTCTGGCCAGACTGCCGGGCCACCGGGGTTATCACCGCCACTGCTGAAGGCCTCTGGAGCTATGCCTCGGCTCTTCCAGCTGAATCGCAGCCCTCGTAAAGTTCGCCGAAGGTAAGGAACGCGCTGAAAGTGGCCGCCTGGGGCGTCCGGCAGCCGGATCGAGGGTGCCCGGGACGAGTTGTCGTCGCGGGAAGGCCGCAGCAGCGCCGTCCAACCGAACCCCCGAGCTTGTCCCGGGGGCCTCTGCCTCGGAGGGGCTCCCCGCTCGGGAGAGCGCAACGCGGCGACGGGGAACGGCCCCGGCAGCAGACGAGGGCGGGCGGAGAGCGGGAGGCTGCGGCAGAGAGGCCCTCCCGGCGAGAGAGCAGGGCCACAGGCCAACCTGGACAAAGGAGATTCTGCAGGGGACTGGGCTGTGGGAATGGTAAGCTGAAACAGTGAAAACAAAGCCGAAAGAAAGCACGGAAGACATTTTATTCTGTAATTTTAGAGCTGAGATGTTACTAAAGTATAAAAAAAACAAGGCTCAGAAGCCATAAAGAAAATGACTGAAAACATGACCACGTAATTGGTCTTCATAATTTGCTTTGTTGTAATTAAGCAAATTGTGTAACTGGTCTTTACCAAGCAAAGTCAGATGACAAGAAATGGATATGAGGAAACATTTGTGTGACTACATGTATTATAAAGAATGTTGATATCAGCATTACTTAATAACAGAATATTTAGAAAACATGGCAGGGGACCAGTTAAGTAAATTTTCAGTGCATTCACATAACAGAAGACTATCAATTTGCTTTTTGGTTTATTGCTGTTTTTTAAGTGAGTTAAATCTATAGGTATTGACTTGGAAAGATGTCGATGGCCAACTGTTAAATGAAAATAGAAACTTTTAGTGCTTTCGGTGGTGCATCTTTTTTTTTTCCTGGCTGCAAGCCCTGGATTTCCTAGATCACCAAACCTGATTCTCTGAGGGGAAAAGGAAAGAAAGCCAGGGCAATGGCACATACCCAGAGCAGAGTGTGAGTCCAAGGAGCAGGTGGGCTGTGCTTCTCTCTGATGGGACACAGTAGAGCACAGACAAGGCCCACCTGTGGGTGAATATCTCTTTAAAAGATGAGGTGAAAAAGTAGAGTTACGACAGCTAAAGCCATGTTTAAAAGCAAGAATCAAGTCTTCCTGATAGCCTGGGTGTCTGGACAGAAAGATGAGTGTGCCAGAAACAAGGATGGGCCCCACCATGTGCTCTTCTGCTGCCTCCAACTAGAGTCTCAGGACAGTTAGCTGGCACCTCAGCCCCTCAACCTCTCAGCTCCACTGACACCCACAGCCACTGCAGGTGATCAGAACGCTGACTCTGAAGGCCTGGAATCCATATGTCCACAGTCTCTCCCTTCACACCAGGAGCCTCGAGCAATTCACCTGGTTTGCCCAGTCATCCATGCCCAGAGCTGCTGGCTCTAACAGACACCTGTGTAGTCCTTCTCTCCATGAGCTCTTAGCTGATATCCCAAGGGAAGATCATTCCCCTCACAAAACAGGTACGAACCACGGGACAACTGGAAGTGTGCACCTGGACCTGTTATACAAACTCTGTGCACTCAACTCCCAAAGACGTGAGAGCAACAGAGGCTGCTGGCTGCTTGCATGGCATGGCCATTGCTTACTTGAAGCATCTGGGCTCACTCATGTGGCAGGAAGAAATGCAAAGTACACACGCGCGCATGCACACACACACGTACAAAAGTAGAGGCACACACATACCCCAGGAGCTAATCTGTACTCCTGCTAGGGCTGGCAATGGTGGGAGCAGAACAGAGATCACTGTTGCTACTTCTCAGATTCTGTGCACTGACAGACCCTGATTGTTTTACTGATTTCACCGTGGGTGAGTGCAGGCTTGTATCTCCCTAGTCTGCAGTTTGCTGTCCAGCACCCTGAGCTTTATTCGGTCCCCCCTGCCCTTTCTCCTCAATACACAGTCACCATTGAGAAATAAGAATCTGCACATATTGCATTCAGGTTCCAAATCTGAACAAAGTTTTAGAACACAGAGAGAAACTGAGTTACTGTGAAGAAGTTAGTGAGGAAATCTTATTTATCTTTTTTGTAGCAATGAAAATGTTCAAATATAGTCTATAAAAGCTTAATAGTTTTAAAAATCAGGGAAACGAAATGATTCCTCATTACTCTTTCTTGCCCATCACCGACCTATGCCCCAGCTTCTGTCACACTGGGCTCACCTGATGACATGCCTGGTCTTCTGGTTTGGAAACTTCTTTCACACTCATCTCTATCATCTATGTTCACTACACACCTGAGGCAATTGTAGCCATGGTAAATCAGGGGTTTTTCCTCCAGTGAGCCTCAGGGTTGTATTCTTTTTTCTTTTAATAGAAATCTCTTCCATCTGGTCTCTCAAGTCACAACCTTTACGGATGCTGTAACCAGTGGATGTGAATGACAGAAAGTGGCTGTTTCCATATCTGCTCCTGAGCTGCCACATGCCCAACAGAGTGGTGGATGTTACTGGTGTTAATATTTTCTGGGTGGTGTTAGAAGACCCAGGCCAAAAGGAGAAACCAGACAATTTGACAAGACACAGATCAAACCAGGAATGAGAGCAAGTCTGTCTCCTTGTTTCAATGTCAAGAACTCAGCTACCACCGTCCTCCTCTGCATCCACATGCAGGACAATTGAAACACTGATCAGATAAAGCTGAGGAGATAGAAAGCAGACAGGAGATCCAAGCCGGCAAAGCACTGCTAGATACTCCAGGCATGAATCCCTCTGGCCTTCTGGATGCAACTGCCTGCAGTCATCTTGACTCCCCCTGCCATGTGGGAATCAGGCAGCTTTGAAGCCTTAACCTTAGTTCTGTCATCCATGGCCTCAGATATGTGGCCAAGCCACTCTGAACCTTTTCAACGGTGGGTGAAACAATCTAAGGAGTCATGTTTTGGTGGAAGGTCAGGCACTCTGGTCACACCAATAAGCTCGTAAACCCCTTGCACAGGAAAGAAGCAGGAGTGCATCCGTAAGTCCCCTGGTGGGTATCACAGTCCCACAGGGCCGACACGCTCATCAACTACAAAGGAAGTTTAATTTGGAGTGAAACCTAGCTGACACCTTCAGAGACATTGGTGAAAAATACTACATGAATTTCTGTCCTCCTAAATATTATTGGCAGAAGCATTCACTTCATAATATTTGTATTGCTGTTGGTCTTTTAGTCACTAAGTCATGTTTCACTCTTGTGAGCCCATGATGTAGCCTGCCAGGCCCCTCTGTCTATGGGATTCTCCAGGCAAGACGACTAGAATGGGCTGCCATTTCCTGCTCCAGGGGATCTTCCTCACACAGGAAATGAACCCAGGTCTCCTGCATTACAGTCAGATTCTTTACCAACTGAGCTATGAGGGAAGAACCAATTTTTGTATAGGAAAGTGTTTGTCTTTAAGGAAAAAAAAATTAATTACATTCTTCATTGAATAAATTTGTGTGCCCACTCAAAACATATTCTGACATTCAGTCAATGCACTCCATCTTCTAAAAAGATAAGAAATATAATCTTTTTTTTTTTCATTTCACCCTGCTCATCTCCAGGTTTCCCATTTTCCCCGAAGGCTATGCTTCCACTGAGTACAAGTCACACCTACTCTCTTGTCTTCATAAGAGAGCTCAGGCCTCAAGTGTAAATTCAGCCCTTGAAATAAACACCTCAGATGATCTAGTGGCCCTAGGAGAATGAGAAGCTGCCCATAATGTGGTGAGAAACATTGAGTTTCCTCCCCAACTAATCTCCTGCCAAGCCTCCCTCCCCTCAGGGTTATTGTCCTAAATGATGTCTGTGGGCAGCAGCTGATGTGAAAGAGAAGAGGGTATCCAGAGGACCAGCACCGCCCCATTATATCCCCCGGCAGCTCTAATTCTGGGTCTGGTTTCTTTGTTTGTTTGCTTTACCATGGGTCCTCTTTCCAGCCATCCTAGGACTTCCTTTAGAATAGTTCTTGAAAGATTCCCCAACCACCATTGGCCTCGTTTGCCCCTGCTATATTTCCCTTCTGAAACTAAATACAGTTCTTTCCCAAAGATTGAGTCCAGAGACTTCCCTGGAGGTGCAGTGGTTAAGGATCCACCTCCCAACGCAGGGGACACAGGTTTGATCTCTGGTCTGGGAAGATCCCACACGCCAGAGAGCAACGAAGCCTGTGCACCCGACTACTGCAGAGTGCACAGCCTGGAGCAGGTGCTCCCCGACGAGGCAAGCCGCCACCGGGAGAAGCCCAGGCCCCGCAGTAGAGCAGCCGCTGCCGGCCGTGAAGGCTGCACGACAGAAAGCTGGTGTGCGCCAGTGATGGCCCAGGGCAGCCAAAAGAAAGTAGTCAATTAGCTGAATTTTGAAAAGACTGAGTCCAGCCCCTCTCCCCAAAAAATTGAATGCCATTTCATTTCTCTTTGTTTTCATTCTTCTTCTGTTATTTGTACCCAATTATGTTAGATATTTAGAATGCTTACAAAACTCCAGGTCACAGAAAAGGAGGCATTCCCAGTCAGTGTTCAGAGTCTCAGGGAACAGGTATGCATCAGCTCTGCTGAGTAGTCAAGGAGATGTGAGGGCAGCAATGGGCCAAAACCATCAGCAAACCCCAAGAGGAGAGCAGCCCATGGACCCCAGAGCAGCTGTCTGTGGGACTCACTCAGGGGCAGCAGAGGACCCGCAGGCTGGGTGGGCTTCCTAAGCCCCAAACTCCTGCTGAAGGTTGCCATCTTTCAGTGATGATTAAGACTCTCCATCAGGAAAACCAGGCCTGATCTCAGCATCTCCGACTCAGTAAATACCTTCAGGACCCACCCCAAGTCCACTCTCTCCTCCTCTCTCTCAGGCAGAATGGATTGACTGCATGCAGTGTGGGCTAGGTCGCTGATCATCCTGGGGAGCTAAGGCCACGGCTGGCCACATAACCTACCACACAGAGATTCTCGGTGTCATAAGAAGTTACCTGCTTCCTCATTTAGGGTGAGGAACAACAGTGGCTGTGACAGGCAGGACACATCGATAAGCAAAGGGACTGGCCGAGTCAAGGTGAAACAACAGGAGGCTGGCTGTGCAGGAAGCTGACCAGGGCAGCGTGGCAAGCTCCTCTGTTCAGGGACAGGCAGACGCCCTTTTCACCAGAAGCAAATGTGAATCAGCCGGGGTCCCGGGGCTGTGACTCACAGCAGGTAATGACTTCAGCTTCTCAGTCCCTGTACCAGGTGGGTGCTTGTGAATCTGGGATGGCCAAGGAGAGCCAAGCCAGGTGGAAGGTCAGCCCACAGAGCCTGCAGACCTTGACACCCACTGGGCTGAACACAGAGAGAACAGCTGACCGGTCACCAACTCTCAGTGAGGGGAGACAGCAGGAAGCTCTGGCCGGAGTCTCATTCCTAGGACCTACCTACAAGGTTAAGGACTGACCTGACCATTACTAGATTCTTCTTAACAGAAGCCCAGGGTCCCTACTATACCCAGTTTATAAAGGGCCAAGGTGAAGTTGGAAGAAAATGTTAGCATCATTCCTTCTTGGATTCATTTGCAAATTCATCCAATATTTATTGAACATGCTTATCACTAGTGATAAAGAACAAAACCTCTCTTTGAGAAGCTCATTCTCTGCTGGTAATACACAAAGGAAACCACATCACATGACAGTGGAGAGTCCATTCACTCTGCCCAGGAGTCTGGAAGCCCTGACAGTCTTGTAGGTGAGGGAAGGCTTCTTTAAAAGTGAGACGTTTTTTACCTGGAGGTGGATGCAGCTAGTGTGAGGAACAAGGAAGTTTGTGAAAATGAACCTCATTTCCTCTCTCTCCTCTCAGGTGCTCAGACCACACAGCACCCTGGGCTGTTCTTGGAAATCTCCAGGCTCCTTCAGGCACAGAGTGTTTCCCTTTTCTCACGATTCCCCTGAACCACGCTTCTCTTCCAGGGTTAGGTAACTCGTTCCTTCTCTGGCTTCAGGCCTTTACTTAAATGCTCCCTCCTTGGGGAGAGTTTCCACACCACACATGGAAAGCATCAGCTCCATCCTTCTCTGTCCACTTGTCCTGCTCGCTCTCTCTCTCTTATTTTTTGTATCCCCAGCAGCCTCTAGGGATGGGGCTGTGGGTGAACGGAGATGTAGGGAGAGGGTAAGGTGGTGTCTTCTCCCCACAGGTTTTGCTGGAAAAGAAGCTGTTTTTCTTCAGAGACAAGGCATGAATATAAACTGCAGGTAAATTGAAATTTAAACTGAAGGTATTAATAAATTGACCACTAACTGTGAAAGACAAAAAGCATGAAAGCTTTTGGAGCATACATAACAAAATGCAATTATGATGACTGGGGGATGAAGAACTTCTATAAAAAGCCAAACAAACTGGTAAGCAAAAGATTCATAAATATGACCATATTACAAGTAACAACTGCTGCTTATCAAAAGCCATCATAAAATGGGGAAAATAAAAGCCAGGGAGTGGGAAGTTACATGTGCAACAAGTGTAAAGATCATTCACCAATAAATATTTTTTTAAAGTAGATGTCAACAAGATTAACAGGGATTGCATCAAAGGTAAAACATGGAAGTGCAATGAACATTTATAAGGTGATCAATTTCATTTGTGATAAAGTAAATACTAATTAAAATTGCAACAAAACAGCATCTCATACCTCACAGTTGAGCAAACATTTATGAGTGACTATGAAAAGGTTGCCTTAGATGTGGAACAGAATACGTTGTCATTCCTCATCAATTGGAATGTCAACTGTCATGACACAGCACAGCTGGACAAGTGCACACCCTCAGTTTCATTAATTCCTACCCAGCTCATAAGGTAGATACATGTAAACCATATTCTTAACAGCAAAGAGCTGTAAATAATTCCAATATCCAGCAGCAATAGAATGGGTAGATTTTGGAACATTTAAAGTATGGACTATTATATAGCAGTAAAAGTAATTCAATGGCATGCATATGAATGAAACTGCTACCACACAAAAGTAAATATTATGTCGCAAAAGGATAATCATTTGGGTTCTGCTTACATAAAGGGCCAAACCAGGAAAAGCCTATGTACTGCTTAGGAACTCATTTGCATGAGCAAATTTAAATAAAAGGCAGGGAGTGTCATAGAACTGGGATATACAGAAAAATTAGATTTTTTAAAAAATGAAAGCGGGTGTTGAGAACATGAGCATTTGCTTTACTATTATTCTGTGAATTATGTTCTTAAATTACCTACAAGTCTTTCTTTGTATAATCTGTTTCTCAGTAAGATTTGTGCCACACAGCAAATTAATTCCAAATGGCATTTAATATAAAATTTGATACCACAAACCTTAAGAATAAAGTATAAATATGTATGCAGCCTTAAGATGGGAAGACCTTAATAATGAAATATAAATATATATGCAGTCTTGAGATGGGGAAGACCTTAATAAACTCATGGACTGAGGTGTGTCCCCCCAGGTAGCTGTGTTGAAGTTCTAACCTGCAGAGACTCAGAATGTGACTGTATCTCCAGACAGAGTTTCTAAAGAGGTAAAAAAATGAGGCCTTTAAGCTGTGCCCTAATCCAGTATGACTCTTGTCCATGTAAGAAAAGGAAATTGAACACTGAAAGAAACCCAGGGATGGGTGCACACAGAGGAAGGGGGAAGTGAGGACCCAGAGAAAGTGGTTGTCTTCAGGTCAAGGAGCAAGTCCTCAGGAAAATCAACCCCAACCACACTATGGTCTTGGATGTCCAGCCTCTGGAGCTGTAAGGAAACAAATGTCTTGTTCAAGCTTCTGGGGATATGCTATTTTGTCATGGCAGCCCCAGCAAACTAATATATAAGCATTACATTGAATGCCAAACTACATAGAAGTCTTTGTGGGATTTACTACAACCTTGCTAAACACGTACATGTCAAAAAATAAAGGGAAAATTACAAATTCATAAAACTAGAACACATTTGACAGAAGACTGACATTCTCAATAAATAGCTCCTACAAGTGTGTAATAAAACAAGTAATCTGGTAAAAAGTTTGGCAAGATACATAAGCTGAAATGTTCATATAAGAAATACAAATGCTTGTTAGAAAATAGAATAAGAAAGTAACTTCCATCAACAAATTGAGGCTGGAACATTATTTTGTCTTCTATTAAGAGACAAGACCCTCTTAAAATAATAGCACACACATTTAAAAAAGATTGAAGCTGTCATCCTTACTAGATCTAAGTATTCAACATTCCTTCTTCTTTGGTCCTTGACAATACATACAGATCAAAAAGCTGTAAAAATGATTTATGTTTGGCATGGAAATTTTAAGTCTCACTTCTGGGGATTTATACCAAGTCATTGGGTAAGTATTTTGACTATTTTACTTTATGATCTTTACTCTCAACATAAGGATTTGGTTAAACAAAGTATAGCAACTTTCATACCATCAAAATGGTTAAATTGGAAAGGAAATAAACCAAAATATGAAGTGAGATCGTCTCTGATAGGTAGAGTTTGTGAGTTGTATACACGTAAATTTAAATGTCATTTTTCATAGTTACCAACATTTTTCAAAGTTTGCTACAATAAAATATAGATTGCTTTGGTGATAATGTGGTGGTGGTTTAGTCACCAAGTTGTGCCTGACTCTTTGTGAACCCATGGACTGTAGCCCACCAAGCTCCTCTGTCCATGGATTTCCCAGGCAAGAATGTTGGAGTGGGTTGCCATTTCCTCCTCCAGGGGATCTTCCTGACTCAGGGATGGAACCCGTATCTCCATACTGCAGGCGGATTTATTACAGCTGAGCCTCTAGGGAAACCTAAGAAATCTATAAAGTCACTTCAAAAGAAACATGAAAGCAATTGCTGAGGCCTTCTGAGTAGAATGGGAAGTGGACCTCCATGGGTCTAAGGGTCCAGGAACAGGACTCATCTGCATTTGAATCTTGGTCACTCTCAGCTCTCATTGGCTCTGTAATCTTGGCTGGGTTTCTAAAAGTACCAAAGTCTGAGTTTTGTCAACTGCCTCAGAGCCTTGTTTCCTGAACTCAAAGGGCTCAGAGTGGGCACAGAGAAAGGCTGCTTCTCACCAACTTCTCCAACCTTATACAGTGAAAAGTAGATTTTTTAAAGTTGAGAGGAATAAGGTCTTTTTGAATCAGGGGGCATGCAGAAGTACAAACAGGCCAGAGAGATGAAAAGAATCCAAAGCAGGACCAGAATCCAAAGGATGCTAAGTATGATCACCCTGTGCTCAGTATCACTAGTTTTTCCCTTGGGTTATTGGGGATTGCTAGCTACCCTCACTATGCAAAAGTACACTCATTATGCTAGCTACCCTCACAGATGTGAAGAACTGACTCATTGTTAAAGATCCTGATGCTGGGAAAGACTGATGGCAGGAGGAGAAGGGGATGACAGGATGAGATGGTTGGACAGCATCACCGACTCAACGGACATGGGTTTGAGTGGACTCTGGGAGTTGGTGATGGACAGGGAAGCCTGGTGTGCTGCAGTCCATGGGGTCACAGAGAATTGGATGTGACTGAGTGACTGAACTGAACTGAGCTACCCTCATAAGAGTGCCAATATGTGTATTATCTCACGTAATTTTCCACACAGCTCTATGATGTAGTAGAATTGCCATCTTTACTCTAGAAGTAAAGAAACAGGTGATTAAAGACATTAGGTGTTATGTCTAAAATCACACAAGTAGACAGGGTTAGCGATAGGATGTGGATGTCTGCATAACTCAGAGCCAACTTGTGTCCATCTGATCAGCATCCCTGTTTCTAAATGCATTCACTCTGACTCACACAAGCATGACTTACTTTGGGTTTGTGGACTGAGAATGACTGGCTTTTTACCTAAGCATTTGATAACATATTGTTGCCACTTTCAACTAGGTATCAGAAGAAAGAGAAAGATGCAGAACTAAGTTTACATGGAACACGTTGCAATATCAGGTCATTTTTTCCCCTGGTGAATGTTTTCTTCTTCCAGTGGCGATCTGCCCTGTACTGAATGCTCATCTTTGAGGGACAGCGCTCAGCTGGTGGTGAAGAGGCAGGTGCACGGCCGGAAGAGCCCCCTTGAGCATCTTCCTCTCAGCTCAGGTGTCTCCAGAGCATCTCCAGATCTAAGGAAGATCTTGAGCACAGCACTCCCAGCTGTTCCCCTGAGGCTCCTCTGCTCACAGTCCCTTCCTGCCCCTGGGGAGGGCCTTTCATTTCTACCCACATCTTCCCTTCCCTCTTTCTTAGGAGAGTGCCTTCTGAATTGCTTTTCAGAGGATACATACTATCAAATTACCTTTCCTCATTGTAACTCCCTAACACAAAGAAATTCTTCCTACCCATAGGGGAGGCCATGTATCTTTTAAAAAGATACGTCTTTTAAAGAAAAAGTTTTAAATTTTAAAGAAATTCTTCCTACCAGTAGGGGACCATGTATCTTTAAAAAAGATACATTTATTTCCCTACCTGCATTCATTCCTTACTGCTGGTATAACAAATGAGCACAAGTTCATTTCTCACCCTTCTGAAGAAGTCCTATATGAATCTCCCTGTGCAGACATTGAGGTGTCAGTGGGGCTGGGTTCCTTCTGGAGAATCTGGGGGTCTGTTCTTTCTAGGGATCACTGCACTGCTTGCCTGTGGGCCCAGCAACCACTTCAGTCCCGCTGTGGCTCCTTTCCTAACATCTCCTTCACCAACTGTGACCCTTCTATCTCCCTCTTTGACTTCTGAGGACCCTGAGGACTACACTGCACCCACACCAGTAACCCAGGAGGGCCTCCCAGGTGTAGACCCTTTCTTTAACCACACCCACACAAGTCCCTTTTGCCATGTGAGTTAACATGGTCAGAGGTTCTAGGGATTAGGGCCTGGACATCTTTTGGTGGGACAAGAACTGTTGATCACACTACTCTTTCTGCACAACTTGAAAGAAAATTACTTTAAACAATTGCAAAGTATCTTCATAACAGCTCAGAGTGTAATCAACTACTAAAATATGATATACAGATACTAAAACAATTGGGTCATAATGTGGGTCACAATAAACAAGCCTAGAAGAATGCCTTCCTAATTTTTCACCAGCGAGAAACAAGGATCAGATTGTCTTTGGGTGACACCTGTCAGGGTCGTTTCCTAAAGCACGAGGTCGGGGAGGGCGGGTGGGGTCTGCATAGACAGGACTGAGCCAGGAGAGGGCCAGCTCGGCCTGCTGAGGGTTCGGCAGGAGGAGCCCAGTGGTCTAGGGTGGGAGCTGGCTGGGCAGCTGTGGGTGTGGGTGTGGAAGTCCCTGAGATGCTGAGTCTTCTCCTCACCTCTTTGTGCAAGTACCCCACCCTCTTTAACTCCTAGTTACCCCATGATGTCCTGATCTATAGAGTCCATTCAACACAAAAGCACAACGTATTAACAGCAGTGTGGCAGGACTGCAGAGGGCGGTTCGGATCACTGAGATCAAGAAGCACGTGAGCAACAGCACAGCCACTGAGCTCGGAGCCTCGGGAGACTCCTCCTGCCCCTCCTCTCGGTGATCCCCAGCCCCGGAGCTTCCCGCTGGGGTCCTCTACGGGGGAGGGCCTTGGCGCCAGCGCGTCTGAGCCCTGGGCCCCGCGACCGAGCTCGTGGACAGGCCACGTGTGCCCCTTCTCCGGGTCCTCCGCCCGCAAGTTCCCGCGAAGGCGGCCGAGGCCCCAGGTCGGGCCGGGGGAGGAGAGCGGGCTGGGGACGCGCGGCCCCAGCTGTGGCCGCGTGGGCGGAGCGGGTGCCGTGTCTGCCCGCCGGGCTGAGCTGGGTCGGTCGGAAGCCCTTAGCCGGGCGAAGGAGCCGCTGTGCCGCTGGTGGCGCCCCGGTGTCCGCCGCCTCCCCGGCCGGCGGAGGTTGGGGACCGTTTCCGGGGCCCGGAGGCCGCCCCGCTCTCTCCTCGTGTTACTAACCTGTAGTGTCTGTTACTAGAAGTCCCCTAATTCTATGCAATTTACATATTGTACCACATTTTTGTTCTCCTTGCACTCTCTTGTAGCAAGTCACCCCTTAGAGTTGTTTGCATTCTGGAAAGAAGGTGTCAGGCTGATGGACTCAGGAGACCCAGGCTGTACACAGTCTCTCCGTTTCCCCAGGTGGGGGACAGGGCACTGCTCTTGAGATGCTAGCCTGCTATGTGCTCCCCTTGGCCAGCTGAGGAGCAAAGCCATCTCTTTCCTCCAAAATTCCACCTCCATATTTTTTATTTTGCGTTGGTTGGCAGAGAAAAGCAAGATTTTGGCAGTAACAAGGTGGCCATGCCTGAGTGGGGATGGGAGAGGTTGGGGGTGGGATGGAGCATCCCTGGGGGAGGACTTGAACTGCTCACACCTTGAGCAGCTTTTCGTAACTTAGTTTTTGTTTTTTGTCTATAGGTTTCATAGTTTCAGCACAGAGGACAATCACTCTGTTTTGGAATGAAATGATATCAACCTAACAGAAGCACAAGACATTAAGAAGAGGTGGCAAGAATACACAGAAGAACTATACAATAAAGATCTTCATGACCCAGATAACCATGATGGTGTGATCACCCACACTCACCTAGAGCCAGACATCCTGGAATGTGAAGTCAAGTGAGCCTTAGGAACAAAGATAGTGGAGGTGATGGAATTCCAGTTGAGCTACTTCAAATCCTAAAAGATGATGCTGTGAAAGTGCTGCACTCAATATGCCAACAAATCTGGGAAACTCAGTAGTGGCCACAGAACTGGAAAAGGTCACTTTCCATTCCAATCCCAAAGAAAGGAAATGTGAAAGAATGCTCAACCTACCACACAATTGCACTCATCTCACACACTAGTAAAACAATGCTCAAAAGTTCTCCAAGCCAGGCTTCAGCAATAGGTGAACCGAGAACTTGCAGATGTTCAAGCTGGTTTTAAAAAGGCAGAGGAAGCAGAGTTCAAATTGCCAACAGCCATTGGATCAAAAAAACAAGAGACTTCCAGAAAAACCTCTATTTCTGTTTTATTGACTATGCCAAAGCCTTTGACTCTGTGGATCAGAATAAACTGTGGATAATTCTGAAAGAGATGGGAATTCCAAACCACCTGACCTGCCTCTTGAGAAATCGGTATGCAGGTCCGGAAGCAATGGTCGAACTGGACATGGAACAACAGACTGGTTCCAAATAGGAAAAGTGGTACGTTGAGGCTGTATATTGTCACCTTGCTTATTTAGCTTATTTGCAGAGTACATCATGAGAAAGGCTAGGATGGAAGAAGAACAAGCTGGAATCAAGATTGTCGGGAGAAATATAAATAACCTCAGATATGCAGATGACACCACCCTTATGGCAGAAAGTGAAGAACTAAAGAGCCTCTTGATGAAAGTGAAAGAGGAGAGTGAAAAGTTTGGCTTAAAGCTCAGCATTCAGAAATCCAAGATCATTTCATACAGGCCCATCACTTCATGGCAAATAGATGGGGAAACTGTGGAAACCCTGGCTGACTTTATTTTTGGGGGTCCAAAATCACTGCAGATGGTGATTGCAGTCATGAAATTAAGACACTTACTCCTTGGAAGGAAAGTTATGAGGCGCCTAGACAACATATTAAAAAGCAGAGACATTAGTTTGTCAACAAAGGTCCGTCTAGTCAAGGCTATGGTTTTTCCAGTAGTTATGTATGGATGTAAGAGGTGGACTATAAAGAAAGCTGAGGGCCAAAGAATTGATGCTTTTGAACTATGGTGTTGGAGAAGGCTCTTGAGAGTCCCTTGGACAGCAAGGAGATCCAACCAGCTCATCCTAAAGGAGATCAGTCCTGGGTGTTCATTAGGAGGACTGATGTGGAAGCTGAAACTCCACTACCTTGGCCACCTGATGTGAAGAGCTGACTCATTTGAAAAGACCCTGATGCTGGGAAAGATTGAAGGCGGGAGGAGAAGGGGATGACAGAAGATGAGATGGTTGGATGGCATCCCTGACTCAATGGACGTGAGTTTGGGTAAACTCTGGGAGTTGGTGATGGACAGGGAGGCCTGGCGTGCTGTGGTTCATGGGGTCGCAAAGAGTCAGACACAACTGAGTAACTAAACTGAACTGAACTGAATGGGTGGTAATCTCACTATAACTGGATAGAATAGGCCATTGCATCTTACTTCTTTCTCACGGGCCAAATTCCACTCCCAGCTTGAGATGCAAGGACCTGAAAACTAAAAATCATTTTGCTATCTTTAAATGTTTGAAAATAATTCTTAAAAATAGCATTTACAGCATGGAAATTATATTCATTCAGATTTCATTGTCTCTAAGTAATGCTTTATTGAGAAAGGCTCTTTTATGTACCTTTTATCTGTGGTGCTTCTTGGATACAGTGACTGAACTGAGCAGATGTAACATGTCATAAGGCAAAGCTAAAGTATTTACTCTCTGGATCTTTATAGAAATTTGCCAACCTCAGCTCTATTTTTTTTTTTAACACATACACAGAGCTATACTTTAGAAACAGTTACACTGTGAGTTTTGTTCTTTGAAACAAATCTCCTGTAGGTAGATACAAAACTGGTTCCATTCCTCTCAGAATCTCAGTTAGAATAAACACTAAGCCTATGAACTCAGTTGCTACTCAGTTGCTAAATTGTGTCTCTTTGTGACCCTATGACTGCAGCCCCCTAGGCTCCTCTGTCCATGGAATTTTCCAGGCAAGAATACTAGAGTGGGTTATCAGTTCCTCCTCCAGATCTTCCCAATCCAGGGATTCAACCCATGTCTCCTGCTTCTCCTGGATTGGCAATTGTGTTCTTCACCCCTGAGTCACCAAGGAAGCCTAGAATACTAATTTGTCAGGGAACATTTGGCAGGAGGCTTCCTGTGTGCTGTGTTCTGATGTCCCTTATCAATCCTGAATATTCAGAGATGAGTGGAGAGGCATACCTCTCCCAGGGACAAAAGTAATGCATACTTTTCTTAAAGTAAAAGTAACTATTTACAGCCTTCTTCCTTTTCTGTTATGGAAAGTGAATTTTACAACCCCCCTGTCATTGAGAAGGATTCTAGCCTTATGTTTCCTGGATAAATTGTAAGATTTTTGATCTTTATCTTTGCTGAAAAGGCTATCTTGTAAAACAGTATATATATATGCCCACATTATGCTGAAAAAAAGCCTTTACTCCATCAGAGTCCTGGTCCCCATGTCTCCATTCATTTTTCTCCATTCTCTCTTCCTTTATTTTCTAATCCTCGACTCTATACCCCCAAGCCTTGGCCCATTAAAGGGCCATAACACTAATTCACAATTATTCTTGTACCAAAGAAGTGGGTCCACCTGCTGCCTTCTTTTTCTTTCAGTCTAAGAAATAATCACAAAATAGTGTTAGCAAACTCTAGCACCTATCTGAATGAACATCAGCTGCACAAACTGCTAGATATTTCTGAGCCTCAAAATGGGGATTTGTAAGCCACAGAAGTATTTCATTTGAACTTTGGTTTGGATACATCCCTTGGCTGTGGCAATGCTTACCAATGTTAATTGACCATGGAAAATTTTTTAAATAATCTTTTTCTAATAGAAAACTATTAAGAGTTAATGCATCATTGTGAATAATTTGCACTAGAGTTAAAACAAACCATAAAAGCAATCACAGTGATGAAGGAATTAATATGCAACTTACATATGAATATTAAAAATGTATAAGAACAAAAATAACCACTTACTTATGTGCTGTTACTAAATATAAAAGCATATTATGCAACTTCCAGCTTTCTGGCATCTGGTTAACCCGTTTTTTCTAAAAATGGCATTAGTCCATAATAACAATACATTTTTAGATTTTTATTTTGTATTTATAAATGCATTTGTTTGAATTTATTAACAGTGCATATAGTTCCAATGCAACTCTATGTAATACATAATACATTGGGAAATTCTGGTTTATATGATTATAATTTGTTATTTTGGATTCTTTGGGATTACCCAAAACAGTTAGGAAGAAATCAAGAGCTCAGAATAAAGAACAAAATAGCAGTTGTCTTGTCTGGTATCCTTTAAAAGGGTCGCCCACTGAATTTCAGATAAAATGGAAAATGAAAAGAATTTGAAAAAGCAGATTTTCTACCCTTATAAAAATTGTTAATGAATTTCAAACATATAGTTTTGAATTCTAATAATTTTGAAAGTACTTATTTTGGAATATAGTGAACAGCAAACCTGGATCTGAGGAAAGGAAATCCAGCTTTACTCTCCTAGCTCATGCAGAATTATTTTGTTTCAAAATTCAGAATTTTATAAAATATTTTAATAACCAGTCTTTCTAAAAATATTTAGCTTTTCAAATTTCCAGAACTGAGAATGTTTTAAATGTCCATTTTCTTTTATGAAGTGTCAACTTTTTATTGTAGACCAGTAGTGGTATTCAGTAAGTATATGATGCATGACCACATCAGTTTTTTATGTCAAAATTTTTATTTTGCAGTTTATTTGTATTGCCTGCATTATAATATAGAGGTTTATGAAGAGAAAAGCAGTGTATTATTTACAGTCTAATCCTCATAACAATCCAAGTTCTGACATGTAGGAAGTTCTGAGTAAATATCTATTACTAATTAAAATGTTGGTAAATGAATGAATAAAATGATTTAGATGAATTTTTCTTCTCGTACCAAGCCTTTACACCCTTAGTTCCTGACGCATCGTTTCCCGATAGGATTGGGCGGTTGTTACAGTGTCCCTCCCTCCCTCCCTGCCTTGCTTGCTGTGCATGTGTGAGGTGGGTTCACACACACAGGAGCACAGACTCATAGTAGGGTTGCAGCCACCATCATAGGCCTTGTAGACCCTAGAACTTTATTTCTCAAGCCTTTAGACTTCAGTGAACCTCTAAGTTATAGTGAATATTTTGATAAGCAAAGAAGTAATGAACTGCAAAAGACAGAGCTAATCATGCAGCTCCCATGCACTTCCTAGCTGGCCTTCTTGCACAATTAATTGACAAAATAGACATTGTCTCTATGCCGGTCTTTCTCCTAGGTTTTTTTTGGTACTATTTGTCTAGATCAAAGAGCAGACTTTTCAAGTGTAGACTTACCAGTGACTCTCTGAGGGATCTCCTTTTTGTTCACATGAATTAGTATATGCACCTCTCATCCTAACACATTCTCAAAGTAGAATTTGTTTCATGTCCTCAAAGCTCTTCCATTTTCTCAGTCCTAAAGCTCTCTGTCTACTCTTGGTGGAAAAAAACCAAAGAAATGTTTGGCTACAAAATGCTAAGGTAGGGATTACGCCAGTCTGACTCTGAATTCTTGAGCTTTTCCTGCCTGGGGACTGACAATTATCTACCTTTCTTTAAATATAATTAATGTATACATCTTTATGAAAGTCATATGGAATATTAAATGAAAATAAAATAATAGAATTAGTGGAAGCATCAAAGTTTAATCACAAAACATGTATTTATTTATCCTTGTTGCCATTTATTCCAGATAAGTGTACACATATTTGGGTACTAATATAAGAGTTAACAGACAGCATATCGTGTTCTACATTTTCAGTTAACATTCAGTGTTATTTCCTGAGTGATTCTAGTCTTTGTAATTATGATTTCAACTAGGGTGAAAGAGTATTAACAGAAAACTGGCCCATTCTTATTCACCACAAAATTTCCTAATTTTGAATGACACATACCTACTCAATAGTGAATATGTGTTTGTCAATACCAATCTACTGAAGCAGGCCTGTTACTTCATACTGAATTCTGCTTTCAGCGTTTCTCAAAACACTTCACCATCTACCTCTTCATGCTGTATATTCAATCATAAGACAAGCACTGAAGGACTTCATTCTTCTCTCAACTGCATACTAACATATTCTTTTTAGAGTATTTTCCTGGCAAGAGTTTTCTGATGTGAAAAAGACAGGAAGGATTTTGCACAGTCTTTAGAATTGACATCTCCTCTGTGTGGGGGCTTTCTTGTTCCCCCAGGGATAAGGAATCACTGAAGAATTCCCTTCCTTCTTTATACTGAGTCTGTTTTACTTAGTGTGAATGTTCTTGTCCTACAAGGGCTGGCTCCATTAGTAGTGGGATTCATATATTGATATCCCTGGGTTTCTTCTACAGTAATGATTTTCAATGTATCCAAAAGGGCTCTCCTCCTGGTAAAGCTGGTGCTGCCTTCTCCACTGTGTCAGAGATGCAGCCACTCAGTTCTCTGTGTGTGCTGAGGCTGGAGTCCCAGCTGAAGGCGCTTCCACCATGATTACAGGATTAGGGTTTCTCTCCACATGTGTTTCCTGGAGGATTAAAAGGGATCATTTCTAGCTGAAGTCTCTATACCACTGCTGACAGACAGGGTTTCTACTTGATGTGAGTTCTCTGGTGTTTCTTAACGTAGGCGCTCTGGGTGCAGGCCACACCACATGGGTTCCAGCCATAGGGTGACCTGTGTGGGTTCTCTGGGCATATGAATGTGATGTGCATGTGTGCTCAGTCACCCAGTTGTGCCCAACTCGTGGGGAGCCAGTGGATGGCAGCCTGCCAGGCTCTTCTGTCCATGGGATTCTCCAGGCAAGAATATTGTATGGGTTGCCATTTCCTTCTCCAGGGGATCTTCTCGATTGGGGATGGAACCTGCATCTCCTGTGTCTTCTGCATTGGCAGGCAGATTCCTTACCACTGAGCCACCTGGGAAGCCCATATAAGTGTGACAGCTGCATCTAAAGGCTCTTCTACATTCCCTGCATTATAGGATTTCTTCACTGCAACCTCCCACCTGATGACCAAGCTTATAGCTCTTACTAAATGCTTTTCCACATAAACAACAGTCTTGTGGCTTCTTTCCTGTGTGAATGTACCTAATACAGCAAAGTGATCAGTGGTCACTGACTCTTCCACAGGGATTCCAAACATAGGGCTTCTCTCCCACATAAGTTTATTGGTGTGAATAAAAGTTGGCTCTCTGGAGGAGTATCTCCTGTGTGTATTACTTTTATGAGGATCTCTAGTTGTGTCACGCTGGCTCCAGAACACATGGGCTTCAGCAGTTGTGGCCTAAGAGCCTACTTTGTCATGGCATGTGGGATCTTAGTTTCCTGGCCAGGTATCAAACCATGTCCCCTGCATTGCAAAGCAGACTCTTAATCACTGGAACACTAGGGAAGTCTCTATCTAGCAATGCTTTAAAAGATTGGATACTCACGCCTACTTTCTCTTTCCTCAACTGTATCTGCTTGGTTTTCAGATTGTCCCTGCATGAGGATGCAGAGGAAATAAAGTGGTGGCTGAGTTCCTGATAATGAAGCAAGAAGGAACTGATTTTGACTCATGAATTGATACATCATTTGCCAATTGGTCAGGTTTCTCCTTTCAGCCCAAATTTTCTAAATGCAGCCAGGAAATATTAACGCCGTTTTTATTCACTGCCCTGTTATGCATAAGGCAGGCCAGGGACCAAAGTAGAAATAATCTCTCCCCAACATTTACACTCAGTTGTTCCAGATCTCACTAAGGATGTGACTTCACAGATGAAAGGTTTTTTTGTTGTTGTTTTTTTAAGTTCATCACTTGGGCTCAGTGGAGAAATCATTTTCTCCTTCATCATGTTAGTGGGCACAATGGATTTAAGAATGTGATAAACACAGGGAAAGAAGAATGACTCAGAGCAGGTGTCTCCCGACCAGTGGGAAGGCAGGTGTTTCATCAGGTGGGTTGTGTGTCATAGGTGCTGTGGTGGGTGGTGGGTTCACTGAGAGAGCAATAAAGAATAACTTATTTTTCCTAATTTTAAAAATATTAAAGTTTTTATAGTCTACTCATAAATATTTTTTATGTCTTCAAAAAGGATAAGTTCCTTAGCAAACCTGTACACAAAACTGTTTTCCTTGTGCTTTTAACTTTTATTCAAATCAGAAAGTTGAATGTAATGTCTGCAGATTCTTATTTTCTGAATTGTGACTGTGTATTGAGAAGGGGCATAGGAGTCAGGACAAAATGTTGAGCACTGGACAGCAAACAACAGATGGGGGGGCTCCAAGACCTCAGCACCCCCCTCCACCCCCAGTGAAATGAGTAAAACAGCCAGGATCTGTCTGAGTGAGCCTGGGGATCCCAGAGTGCAGCAATGGTCAGTGCCAGTCCTCTCGTGCGTTCCTGTTAGACCCGTGTGTGTGTGTGTGTGTATGTGTGTGTGTGTGTGTGTGTGTGCATGCATGTGTGTCTTTCTTTCTCCGTCCTGACACCCCTCGACTTGTCGAGTGTGCTTCAGTGGTTTATGAAAGCAATGCCTGTTATGGTAGCGAGCTTGCCTCTCTCAGTCTCATATCTTCCTGGGCCGAATGCACAGCGCTTCTGTAAGAGATCCAGATGCAAAGGCTCAGTCGTGCCCGTGGCTCACACCTGCAGTGGGATGAGGGTGTCCTTCCCTCGGGAAGGCAGCTCTAGGTCTGGGAGAGAAGAGCCGCGTTTGTCTGGTGGACAGAGGCGATCGGAGCAAACGAGCGAATTGCCAGGGGCTCCTGAAAACGAGGGACGGAACTGAGGACCGCAGGAAGCCGAGTCTGCAGCGTTCTCCACAAAGCATGAGGAAGTCATCCTCGTCGCGGCAGCTTGGTACCCGTATCTGCCAACCCCGTCCGCTGCCGGGGCCGCGCCGCGCGGGGCCGGGCCAGCGGCGCGCTCCGGGGCGGGTGCCCCGGACGAGCTCGGGCTTCAGGCGGCCGGCGGTTTGCACTTGCTGCCCGGCGATCTTGGTCCGTCCCGCGGGGGTTCGCACCGGTTGTCGGGAGCCCCTGGCGGCGTCTGTTGTACCGCTCCTTCCCTCCGGAGCTCCTGCGGCTTCCGCGACGCTGACTCGGCCGCCAGGGCCGGGAGAGCCCCGGGCAGCGGCAGCGCTGACGACCTGGTCCCGGCCGGGCCGCGGGAGCTCCCCGCTCTCTGCAGGCGGAACGCATGCTGCCGTCGGCCGCCGCCGCGCTCTCTAGGCGAGGAGAGCTGATCGGGGCTGGCCGCCCAGCACGGCCTAACGCCCTCCAGCCGCGGAGACGCTTCGCCCCGCTGCCTCTTCGGGAGTGGCTTTCCGTGCCCGGCTTCGTCCTGCGGGTCTCCACCCAGCGGTGCGTCCTCGCCGGCTTGGGGCCCGGGTCCGCCCGGTGCGGGCGTGGCCGTGGGGCTGCTCAGAGGCCACTTCAGTTGCTCCGTGTTCTCCGCTATGCATTTGTGCTGCGCTTAGTCTCTCGGTGGTGTCCGATTCTTTGGGACCCCACGGACCGTAGCCCTCCAGGCTTCTATGCCCATGGGAGTCTCCGGGCGAGAATATGTGAGTGGGTTGCCATGCCCTCCTCCAGGGATCTTCCCAACCCACGTCTCCCTCATTGCAGGAGAATTCTTAACCATCTCTGAAGTGAAAGTGAAAGTCGCTCAGTTCTGTCCGACTCTTTCCTATGGGCTGAAACCCATGGAATTCTCCAGGCCAGAATACTGGAGTGGGTAGCCTTTTCCTTTGCCAGGCGATCTTTCCAACCCAGGGATGGAACCCAGGTCTCCTGCATTGGAGGCGGATTCTCTTACCAACTGAGCTATCAGGGAAGCCCTCTGAGCCACCAGGGAAACCTCTCAGGAGAATGGTGGAGCTGAGTCGCATTCTCAAGAGTGTTTACTCTTCTTTCTGTCTCAACTGTCACACTTAATTGAATCTCCCACCTTTTTCTGTCTTGATTTCTCCAACTTTCCATCTCTGCCTGCGTCCCGCCCCTAAGGGTCTCTCTGAATTCCTTCCAATCTATCCTTCCTACAACAGAAAATGTTACTTTAAAAAACAAAACAAAACAAAACAAAACTCCTGCTTAAAAACTTCAATAGTTTCTTACTTCCACCAGCCCAAGGTTCCAGGACCTTCCATGAATGACCCCTATGTTTCTCCTCACCCTAATCTCCCAGCCATCCTGGACTTCTTTTAGTGCCTAGCACTATACATTTTCCCCCAAGTGAAGGCTTTATCTATGCTGGGGAGCTCTTCTCCCTCCCCCTTGTTTCACCAGCTCCCCATCACTTCATCTTCCTGTTCAGTGCCCCTTGTTTAGGTGAGTCTTCCCTAATCCTTCTATCAGCCCCCAGAGCACCTGTAATCACCCTCTGTAACATGCTTCAGATTGACAGTTCTTATGTAATTTCCTGCTGGACTGAAAACTTCGTGAAAGCAGGACTGTGTCTTGCTCATGGTCCTTGGTCCTTTCCTGGCACCTGACACGGGTTGATTCTCAGTCACTATTGGATGGATGATTGAAGGGGTGTGCTGGAAAGGGGCTGCCTCTTCGATGATCTGGAGATGCCACAAATCTTCGGAGGGTTTGAAGACTGGACTAGGTAATCTCTAACATTCATCAGCTCTGACATGTATTAATCTTTAGGCTTTTGCTCAGCCTGTTCCATTTGCTCCTGGATGTTTGGTTGAATATTGGTTGTACTGAACTTGAGATGCAAGATTAGGCTATGGATAAAAGAATTAAAAGTGGCAGCTGCTTGGTACACACATTTAATCTACATAATTTCTGTGATATACTTTCAGTTACACAGTTCAGAGGATAGCCACCAAAATCACATAGTCATGCACTTGGCCACATAGTTTCCAGAGTACTAAAGGACTATAGCCAAAGATCCAAGTGTTATCTTGAAAGTCTAGGAACTAGCCATGCTTGGACAATGGAGAAGTTACCTTATGGCAGTTCTTATCTTTTGGTAAATACTGACACTAGAAAGTGATTGATGATCAACTTTCCTTTAATTCCCTCACCCCGGGTCCCACCGGGTGAGGTTTCAATCAAGCAGGTTGAAAGTTGCAGTCTAGAAACACAAGGGGTCCTCCCCATGTGAATTTCACTTTATTCAAAGCTTTTAACAATCTCTGAAATGGGGACTATACAGGGCAAATCTCTGCCAGCCATATCTGCAATTAAAATTTGAGAAAGCGTTAAGATCTTTGTTTGTGGCTTTTCATATGAGTGAATTCTCATTCATATCTGTTCATAGATTCCAAGTGCACAATTAATATTCCCTGAGTTACAGAAGTCAGTTCCTAGTCATCTAGGATTGGGGCAGATTTAAACCCACTCCTGTGGTTTAATTAATGTAAAAGCAATCTTCTGTAAAGGCCTATAGAACACATGAAGTTTTCATGGTCAGCTGACTCTGTGACTAAAATCTGGGGGAAAGTTTCCTAAGGAGTTGTTTTTCTGCCAGATGTTTGACACCACAAGGGGAGAGGTAGGTTCAAGTCTGGACTTGTGGTTCCAAACAGCAGTTGCTCTCATTATTGAAGCATTTATCAAAGGTGTTGTCCATTATCACCATTGTTGGAAACAGTCATTAATGAATGACCACACACTTCACTGATGTGGAGTGGAATTGTCCCAGAGCCACACACAAGGGCTGGGAGAATCTGCCTTATGACAGGCAATGGGAGGAAATCACATTCTCATCTCAGTGAGTTTACCATCCACTGAAGGATCATTCACACAGATAGCCCCAAAACTCCACATGGAATGTTGAGAGGGTAACAGATACAGGACTTACTGAGACCTGCACTAGTCCTACAGGTGCATAGAAAAAGGGTGATCTCACACGTGGCAGCTTAAAAAAAGAAAAATAAAAAACAAAGCTCCAAAGTCATCAATACAGGGCACAGACTGGTGGTTGCAGAGGGTGGGCTGTAGGGGTGTGTGAAGTGGGTGAAAGTGATCAAAAGGTACAAACTTCCAATTATAGAAAAGTAACTCATGGGATCATCATGTGTAGCATAGCAACTATAGCTACTACTACTATTATTTTTTTTATTATTTTGTATATTGAAAGTTGCTGAAAGAGTGGATCTAAAAAGTCCTTATCACACACACAAAAGTTGTAACTATGTGAGATGATGGATGTGAGATGGACTTATCATGGTGATCATTTCACAATATATACAAATATTGAATCATTATGTTGCACACCCAGAACGAATATAAAAGGATATGTCAAGTATGTATCAATTAAAAAAAAAGAAAAAGGTGGAAGGACAATATGCTCTCTCACAATTACTGAGAAAGATAAAGCAATGAGCTTTGCATCAGGGTCTGCAGTCTTCCCTTCCTCTCATTAATGTAAAGGATACTTAGGGCCTTGGATACAGCAGATGGGATAGGCCTGGGATTCTGCATTTCTCACAAGCTCCCAGGAAATGGCAATTCCAGCAGATCCCTGGGCAGCACTTTAACACCTAACAAGGTATTAAAGCTCATGAGGGTGGAGATTAGCTGGGCTGGTTTCTAAGGGATCCAGTCACAATTATGCTGAGTACAGCACAGGGGCTTTTTTTGGCCTCTATTCCTGACAGTGTAAAATAGCTGCAGGGTGAGCTGAGGTGGTATTTCCCTGTGCAGAGAAGAGGAAGATGGCAACTTTTCTCAGACTGGAAATGATGTGGTTTTGTGTTCATATTCCGACCTCCACAGATACATGGGGCCCACCAGCAAAGACATTCAGAAATAAAGGCTAAAATACCACTATGATTTTTCAATTATTATTTTGGAGTGCTATCCACAATGAATAAATTAGATTAAAGCAAATGATTTTGTCACAACTCAAGTGGTTCAATTGCCTGGGAGATTTTTTTTTTAAGTTTTATCTTGAATTAATCTTGGAGGGCCCATCAGGAATCCTTAGAAGTGTCTGCAATTACATGAGGGATTGACTTAGTGTGTCACCAATTGTTTGAAGCTCTAGTGGCAAATAAAATATAAAATGACATAGGAAGGACCCTTTACTACAGTTGTTAAAACATGGGGTAGATTTCCTTTGGAAGCTATAATTCTTTGCCACTGTGAGGAGTAGAAAGTGAGCCTGCAGAAGACATAGACGGGCCACAGGAGAGGAGCCGGCCGAGCTCCGCCCCGCTCTCAGCTCCTGTGATAAAGGCAGTCTGACCCCCCACGACCCTCAGACACGCCTCCCAAGGGTCGCAGATCCTGAGAGGCATGGTGCGGGTCCAGGTGTTCTCCTCTGACCTCTGGGAGGAAGCGGTGGGCTTAGGAGAGACCCTGGGCATGGAGTGAGGACCCCGGGCTCGAGCTGGGCCACGCGCCGAGGGACCCCATCTAGGCGCTCCGCTGGGGGCCAGCTTCCACGCGTGTAATGGGAGCGGCCCGGCTGCTCTTGGGCGTTTCTTTCGGCCCCTTGATTCTTCAACAGTCCTTGGGCCTCAGCAAAGCTGGCAGATGTCAGCAGTGTGTAAGCTCAGGTAGGGCTCAGCGGTGAAGAGTCTGCCTGCCAAGGGAGGAGGCAGGTCTGATCCGGGAGGTCCCGGACGCTCTGGAGCAGCGCGGGCTCCACGACTACCGCCCGTAGAGTGCGGGGCCGCAACTGCTGCTGCCCGCGCCTCCCAGAGCCAGCTCTGCAGCAGGAGAAGCCCCGCGGCAAGAAGCCCGGGCCCTACAGCCAGAGAAAAGACCCCGCGGTGAAGACTCTGTACAGCCAAAATAAATAAACAAGTAAACAAAATTATTTAAAATGAAGTGTGTGGTCTCCAGGCCTGTGGCAGCTCCCTGCAGCCCATGGGGAGGCTCTGGCTGAGGCCGTCTCCACAGACGAAGGCAGAGCGGGCCCGAAACCCAGAGAGGACTGCCCTTTTCCTCCCTGCCTTCTCTGCTGGCAGGCTGGCGGTGGGGCAAGTCATGGAGCCTGTCCTCTCTCCATAGTCCATGTGGCCTGTACAGGGCTCTGTGTGACGCGGCACAGGGCATTTCCTGTCTGTCTGTCCCTTCTGTGTCCCTCCCCTGCGTGGAAGCCCCTGGAAGACAGGGCTTGTGGGCTCCGCACTCTCTGATCCTGGGCCCCCAAAGCACCAACAGGTAGAAGACCCTGAGGAGTGACCAGGAGAAGCGCCGGGGTGGATGGGCTGGAGGGTGAGGGGCTCTGCTGGGAAGATGGGGAGATGGGGAGGGGGCGCTTCTTAGAGTGGAAGCTGCTCTCCCGCAGCACGGACAGTGCCTGAGATGAGACCCAGATGGCCCTGCGGGCCTGACAGGGGAGCCAGAGCCCTCAGTCTGTGCAGATGAGCAGTGAGCACCTCTGGGCCTGAGCCAGTCATGGAGACTGGATTCCTGCCCTCAGGAAACCCTGGGCCCAAGAGGGGCATCAGACAAGACATACGAGCCCCACCACATGGCAGGTGCTCACCGAGAAAATGTCGCACAGAACCAGAAGAAAGGCAAGGAGTTACAACACAGCCTGAAGGAGTCAGAGGAAAATCAGTAGAGAGAATGGTTTTCAAGCCAAGGCCTCGGAGAAATACACTTCAGCAGCCAGGAATCCAGAGCCAGGGGCCAGTGGTAGGTGCAACAGAGAGAGAGTAAGACCCCCTCAGAAAGGCAGATGTGAAGGCAGAGGGTTCACCTAAACTCCTGGATGATGTCAAAGGTGCCGTGGACTGTGGGGTGGATGCAGGGAATGAGGGGTGGCAGAGGAAGGGGGCAGGGGAGAGAGTGAAAGACATTCAGAGCCTGGCCGTGGATGCCACTCTCCTTCCAAGGCACATGGGAGCCACTGTGAATGCTGTGAATAGAGAACTGACAAGTTCAGAACTGCAGTTAAAGCAGGTCAGTAATCACAGGGAGAAAGCGAGCAGGAGGGCCAAGAGGCTGCAGCCACAGGGCAGTCAGGAGCCCAGGCAGAGCAGTGGTCAGAGGAGCCCAGACTCAACTCAGAAGGCAGAGAGCAGGGGGAGGAAGCAGTCCTTGTGGGGAGAAGGAGGAGGCAGGATAATAGGAGCATGGGGAGCCTCCTGCAGAGGCCGAGGATCCTCCTCATTTGGTGATGAAGGGAAGTGCAGAGAAGTCAGTCCCTGAAGGAGGGAACCTGGGTCCTCATCTCTGTCCAGATGTTTGTTTCCCTACAGATGTTTAGAAGCATGAGAACCAAATAAAACTCAGGATAAGATGTATTCCTTGTATTAATTCTATATAAAAAAAAATCCTTTATCAATCACAATTTTTAAGTTGGAATCTAATTCACATATCATAAAATGTACTCTGTAAAATGTACAACTCAATGGTTTTTTCATGTTTGCAAAGTTGTGCAGCGATCACCACTATCTAAATCAGAGCATTTCATCTCCTTACAAAGAAAGCCACTGCCCATCAAACACGCACTTCCCCTCCCACCTTCCTCAGCTTTCGGCAGCTGTCTGTGTGCTTCTTACCCCCAATGATTTGCCTATTCTGCATGTTGAAAGTACATGGATTTGTGCAACTGCAGCCACGTATGCTGGTTTCTTACACCTGGTGCTTTGTCTTTGAGACTCATCTGTGGCTTAGCACATGATTCATTCCTCTGTCTGACTTAAGAATTTTCCTTTCTAGGCCATTATATTACACACACACACACACACACACACACACACACACACACACACACACACACACACAGCCAAGTTCTTTTCTTTCTAATTGTGAAAAATTCACAGAATATGAAATTATCATTATCTCAATGTTATGCATTCAGTCCACATCACTAAGAACTGTCTTTGTGCAGGGACCCTTTTTGCCTCACCGACCCTGAGCCACCAGCGAGCACAGAGCCCACCAGCCCAGCCATGACACCCCTTTTCAAGACCCTCCGTACCACCCACCCAACTAGGACTCCACACAGGCCTCCCCACAATGGCTTAAGAAGAGAAATACTTGGTGGGGGGGAGAGGTAGCGAAGTAGAGAGAGAGACCCTGGAGAGAGGCCAGGAGAGGTGGGTGGAGGAGGCTTCCATGCTGAGCTCCCAAGGCTCAGTCGAGTGCCTGCCAGACCAGCCCTGCTTAACTGCTGAGATCAGAAATGGTCAGATGGGTGAGGGAGGTGTGACCGTGGATGCCACGAGCTTCAGCCAGACACCCCAACAGTCTACACTGCAAACCTGCCAGGCCCAGCTTCATTCCCCAGGCCACCTGCAGAGCCCCAGAACCCCAGCCTCAAGTGGGGGGCGGGACTATTCCAGCCATATCCTCCAGTGTTCCACATCCCAGCTCTTAGGAGAGTCCTGCGAGCTCCCAGGAGATCGTCTACACTAAGGTGTATGAAAGTGGCATTAGGCTGGGACCAGTTGGAAGTGCCCAGAGGGAAACCAAGTTTCTCTGTATCTCTTCTGCCTTCAAAGGGTCCACTCTCTCTTACTCACTCATGCCTTGCTTTGTCCAGCTGTCCCTTCAACACAGCCAGGCTACAAGGAGGGGTTCAGGGCACAGAAAGAGCTACAGCATCTCATGGTGAGCAGGGCCGATCACCAACTCATGTCTCACTCTGGGAGAGCATCACTGTGGGTCAGAAACTGACCCTCTGAAGGCACAGGTGACTGCTCCTGCATGACACAGGGGCCTTAGAACTTAGGCTTGTTTTGTGACCTCTCCAGCTGCCTCTGAAGGACAGGCCATCAGGCAAGGAGACATACTGACCCCCAGTAATCACAGTCAGATTGGTTAAGGACAAAGGGGGTGGGCAGGGCAGTGAGACCGGGGATGGGGGGAGCCCCCTGCCTCTGCTGTTTCCCGCCTCTCACTCCCCTGACCTTCTCCTCCTCAATATCCTACCCCCAAATTGGGCTTTCTTGGCCCAGACACAACAGAAGTGATCATTCAGTTACTCAGTATTCAGTGGAATAGTCATGAAGTGACATCAAGTGTAAAAAGAAATAAAACTGAAAATGAAATCCATCCAGACAGGTAATGTTTTAGATGAGGTTAGTGTCAGAGAAGATCCTTGGGCTCCTGGTAAAGGTCCCCCTGAAACTTGGCCCTGGAAGGAGGGAGACAATGACCTTTGATGAACTTGACCTAAGCACGATTTGTGTTTAACCAGCTCATTGATTCGATCATTTGTCATCATCACAGTTTCTGAGCCCTGTTCTGCATCAGTTCGAGGTCCTCATAGGGCTCACAAGCTGGAGAGCTCATCACAGCGTGCTTAAAGACTTGAGGGGTCCTAGGTGAGGCACGGGCAGAGTAGGGGATCAAGAAAGGCGTTGTGGACCAGGTGAGGTCTGAGCTGGGTCCCCAAGGGTGAGTGATCAGTTAGTTAGGACCTGGCTCTGAGAAAGACTCAAATACAGGATGGATGACTAAATGAATGAAAATGGAAATCTTCCCCAAAGAGAGCAAGACTGTCAGCTCTTCTGTAACTGAGTCCACGCTTATACTGCTCACCTCAAGACAGGCCAAGAAATTGAGAGATGCATTGTTGGGGCAAGAAAGAGTGACTTTATTCATGAAACCGAGGACTCTTGCCCCAAGGACCCATCTTGACTGAGTTAGAATTCAGGCTTCTTTTATATTTATACTAAAAGGGGGGGGGGATCAAATATTTCCTTACTCTGATCAGGCTCCAAAGGGGATGTCATAATATCTGCCTCTCTGCTGTGATTCACAGGTGAGTCTGCTCAGGAGGTTTCCTGTGAGCTGAACAAAGTTATTTTAGCTTGGTGCTCATTATCTGGGAGGCAGGGTTCCCAGAGATGGGACTTTATGTATAAGCTTATAGCCAATATTCCTTTAGTGGTTAACTCATAACAGATAGAATATAAAGGGTCCTTCCTATGATGCATTTAGGCCAAATCTTGGAACTACAGGACACACTGGGGGACAGTGGGGAGAGGCCCCGTAGGGTGCCCACTTCACCCCCTCACAGCTATCTTGGTGACTAAGCAGGCTGTGTCTTGACTACCCGGGAGCGTGTTTACCCTCTTCTCTTGGACAGTGCTTGTCATAAGCAATGCCCACCTGTGCTCCTCCATGATCTGGCCCAAGGAAACCAGCTGCCTAACCTGAAAGGGTATTAGTCTCTGTCATGTTTGACGCTTTGTGACCCTGTGGACTGTAGCCAGTAAGGCTCCTCTGTCCATGGGATTTTCCAGCCAAGAATACTGGAGCAGTTTGTCATTTCCTTCTCCAGGGGATCTTCTTGACTCTGAGATCAAACCCAGGTGTCCTACATTACAGGCGGATTTTTTATCTGAGCTACCAAGGACATGCATAAGAAACTGCTACCTCCCAAAACTGGGGTCAGAAGGCTGGGCGTGTGGTTCAGGCTCCACGAGGCATGTCACATCCTTCTAGTATCTCCTCTCATCTCCCTAAGAAACTCTCATGTCTCAGGACACCTCTAACCAATACCCTGCTTTTGGTGGGAGCTAGTGGTCAGCTGCTAATATTCTCAGCCCAGAGAGACACAGCCTATACTTTAGACATGGGAAACCCTGCCATCTAGCCCCAGTCCATCCAAATCTCTCCCGTTCCCCAGATCCCACAGCCAGCAGACAGTCCCTGAATATGTTCAGCAGACAAGATCCCACAGTGTCCGGCACTGAAGCTCCTCCACCCCCACATCCCCTCGGCCCTGCACGATGAGTCCCCAGTCCTGGGAATGGAGGGGCCCCAGTGCACTTCTTCTGAGGCTGTTGCTGGGCCTTCCACCTTCAACCGGAGCAGGGAGCTGGGCTGTTCATGCCCATGAGCGGGGGGATCAGAGGGGATGAGCGGTCAGTCCATCCGTCTCCCGTGGGCCGTGCTCCTGGGGGAGGAGGCACTGGGGGCAGAGGGCAGATGGGGCTTGACCTGCTCAGCGGTCAGGACTCAGGGGCATTAGTCGGAGCCCGAACCTGCTGGGGAATGTTGATGGTGACAAGCTGTTTCCGTATCTGTAGGAGCTGGTCCAGTTCACGAAACTCTCTCAAAACTAATACTCATATATAAACACTCTTCCTCTGGCAACAGGGGTTGGGCTAAGTGTTTTCCAGGAAACTCCTCTGTAACCTCTAGGAATCATCCTGACAGGGTCTCTGGCGATGCAGCTAATGTCCGCTTTGGTTAAGCATCAACAAGGACCCACTGTTTGGTTCTTGGATCTCAGTGCCATGTACAGCCTTGATGGAGGGGGTTTGGGGGAGCAAGGACACATGCACGTGTGTGGCTGAATTGCTCCCTTGGTGTTCACTTGACACTGCCCAACTCTGTTAGTTGGCTATACCCCAGTACAATAAAAAGTCACAGAAGACAACACCATGTGATCAAACACTCACGAAAGGAAGACACTGGATGATTTGAACACTGGCTTCAAAAGCACATTTCAGGAATACAGAAAACTACAGGATTTAAAAATCCTATTTTATGATCTAGAATCTATGGTATTTAGGTGACTGATCAATTGTTTACTACAGACGCTGATAAGAGTACCAGCTAAAGGCTAAACAGTTTTAATATCATTTTCTGTTTTCATAAATTTTACACTATAGTCTAAACCCAGGACACAGATATCTGTTTATTTGTGTACCCCCCTCCATCTCCCTCTCTCTATAGTTTTAAGATTGGTATCACCAGTGAGTTTGCGCCAGCTCTCCTGCAACACACACCCTTGGTTCTGTCGGAGAAGTGGTACCATCTGTTCACACTAGTGTAAGTGAGGAGGGGATCCTAATAGGTCAGGGCCACTGCCCCCCAGGGATAGAGGAAGGAGACTGGCAAGGGGCTCACCCGGCCTCGGCCTGGGGTCTTTGCTGGGACCCTCACTCTCTGGTTCACTGCTGACCCTGTAACAGGGGCCTGGAAAAGCTTGTGAGGAGCCCTGGCTAATAACCTTCATGCACATCTCGCCATTTACATCGTGAGCATGGAGTTCTCAAAGATCTTCAAATTTCTGTGTTTTCTGATTTCTTTAGTCTTCATTAGTCTTCTCACCAGGGATGTCACTAACTAAATCATCCTATATATTATTAATATCAACATATGTCATTGATATATAAATATTATTGTATTATAATAATAGTAAATCACATTTAATATTTACATTATATATGCTTATGTTTATACATAGCATTATGTTAGAAATCAAAGTAATAGATACAAATAAACTAGCATAACAATATGACTATATATTACTCTTCAGAGGCAGGTCTTTGCCTTTTGCCTGGTCAGCTCTGCCTACTGACCATATTTTGTTTGCCAGAAAACAATGAAGACTGAGGCCAGAGTTAAAGTGAGGGGGAAGGCAGGTAGAGAAAACCCAGCATGAAGTTACAGGGGAGACACCACTGAATCACTCAAGTCAAAGAAGTGTTTTCTCAAGACCAGCCTGAAGCACACAGTGAGGGGAGAGGATGGGACCCCTCACCTGCCAATCGGCACCTTCTGGAGTGGGGTGAGCAGGAGCGAGCCTCCTCCGGGTGTCTCTCCTCTGGCTCCTGTCCTCCCCATGCTCTGCTCTGACATTCGCGCTCTGCCACCAGGAGGCCAGTTTACTGCCCTCTATTGTTCTCCTACCTTCTCTCTTTCCTTTCCTTCCTGATTCTCTCAGGCTGCTACTGGTCAGACTGGAGACACAGGCATCATGAGACTTTCCCTCCAGCCAGTGAGCTGTCCTTGCCCTGTCCTTCTCCTTTACAGCTGGGTTAATGGGGTGCCTGGAATTTATTACTGAGACTTTCCTTGCTCACAATTTCCTCCCTTTGAGATGGTGGGATGTGCAGGGCAACTAAAGACATTTTTGAATTCCCTAAATGTGGATGCTAGATGAACCTAGTTTGCTTACAGGAGAATCATGTTGTTCTAAAGAAAGATTTTTATATTCCTATTTAACACCAGTGGAAAACCCCCAAACAGGGAATGGCTACATCTCAAAGTCATACTGTTACATGACAATAGCAAATTGTAAAACAACACACATTATTTGTCTAACTGAACTAAAAATGATACTATATTATCTGTGTGTAAATGTATATATTTGAAAATATTTTTTAAAAAGCTGGAGAAATATATACAAATGAATCACAGGTACCTTGATAGGAATGAAAGAGCAGTTTTACTTTTACTCTAAATTATCCAGGTTGTTTTTGTGTACTTTTAACTCAGAATGAACTTTAACAACAGTGTGTATTATTTGTATTTAAATAAACACTATACATATGATTGTACAGAACTAGCTTATCATAAAAACTGAACCAATGTATTTCAGAGTCAAACAAATAATAAGCTATGTAGAAGAGAGTGAATATTTGCTAAAAGGCTAAAGACAGAATGAGCACACGAGCAGCACAAACAACGAAATGCTGGCAGCACACTGCTGTCTCCTCCAGTCACTAGAACATTCCTTGAGGACCTGCTGGGTTTAAGTCAGCCTGGAAATCAGTTACTTGTCTAAGGTAAGTCTGAATTTATGCCAGGTGCATGTAAAGATATGTTTCAATTAATTTGGCTGCCAATATCTCCGAGGGGAAGAAAATGTACACTTTATTCTCAAAACTTATTTTGGCCTGTTCTATAATGGATTGTTCCATTAAAAACAAAATACTCCAACCAACATTAAAAACCACCATTTTGGTTTACCTGAAAGCTTTTGCCATTTTAGAGTTTTCTCTTTTTCTGTCATCTCTTCAACACATGCAAAATAAATAGTCCCCAGCAGGAGCTGCTACTCAGGGAGCTCTGGACCTCAGTCGTTACTAGGACTTAAAGTGGCAAAGACCATTTTTGCTCCAGAACTCTAAAGGCATTTTGGTGTTGGATAATCTGGACCTGTGGAAAGCATATGATATCCTAATACTGTTTCTTACAACTGCTGCTGTTCAATGATTTTCAATATCTTACTTTCTGAAACCAAAGATTAAGAATGCTCAGGAGAGAGCATAAATATAACTACATAACTCATTATAAATAGCAGATAAGTAGAAAGTATAGTTAGATATGAGTCTAACTTGCCTTAATATCCTAGTTCCTGTGGCTCTCAGTCCATAAGGCTCAGACTACATTCCTTGGGCATTTCTACAGATTGGACCATAGGTGGCACTTTCAGACTGTTTAAAACACAGTTCACAGGCTTTGGCTTGTTTGCTTGCTTTTTAAGTGTTTTACCACCATTGCACAAAAAACAAAGTAATTTGGTGCATAAGTGTATGAAGTCCAGATCAATGTCATCGGAGCAATTTCAGAAGAACACAAAGCCATTTAACTATCTGTAGGAAGCATTTACAAATAACCGCAGAGGTAAAAAAGACTTTACCTCTGTAGATCCAAACTGAAAAAAGAAAGTGAAAGTCACTCAGTCAAGTCTGACTCTGTGATCCCTTGGACTGTAGCCTTTCAGGCTCCTCTGCCCATGGAATTCTTCAGGCAAGAACACTGGAGTGAGATGCCATTCCCTTCTCTAGCGAATCTCCCCAACCCAAATTATCCAGTAATAAAATGTTTTTGGTGTTTGTGTCACAAACGCTCTTTGCTACTTTAATTTCTGGTCATGACAGAATCTCAGGTTGACCTGGAACCTGTCCTAAACTAGTCTGTGTCCTGTAACCCTGGTCAGACACATAGACTTTATAAAGTTTGATTTTTCTTGTTTGGAAACAATTTGACCTAGCTGCTCACAAGTGAAAAGCAAACTACTAGAACTTAAAATGTTCCAGTAGAATACAATCAAATGATCTTGATTCTAGGTACCTCATAGGATGCTTTTAAGTCTTGTCAGCCACCAGATTCTCTTGATTCTGAAAGCTGGGTTTACTAGGGACGAATGTTAAGTCCAAACTCCGGGTCCCAAGCCCCTGAAGAGACCAAGTCCACACAGCAATGCAAAAGCATAAAGGGGTTTATTGCTAGCCGGGCTAGGGCGCAAGTCTCATCCAAGAAGTGGAATCCGACAAGAGCCCCACGCTCCAGATCACAGTTGCTTTTATACAGGCAGTTCTTTGTTACAGCATTGGTATAGCTGGCAGTCAATGTTTGGTCAGTTTAAACTGTGCATCTGCCCTGGATGGTCTATCTCTTGGCGCGCGCGGGACTTTCCTGGCTTGTTGGGGGGAGGTATGAGGTGAGGGTGGAGGAGGTCACTGGAACTAGGGCAGGCTGTATCTCACAGCAGCCTGTCACGGGAGCTGTTTTGTTTACACACCACATTCCCCCCTGTCTCTAGTCCCAAAAGAGGCCCAATCATGGGCCTTTAATGAGCTTTATGTCATTGTTCAGCCAAGATGGATGTCAGCGAGGATTCTGGGAAGTGGACCGACACGCAGTGTCTCTTTTAGACTTTGTCCAAATTTTTCCGGTCAGTGGTGGCTCATCAGTTCTGTATTTCTTATCAGGATCTCCTGTCATAAAACAACTCATGCAAATGGTTACCATGATGTCTGGCCAGGATGGGTGGTTTTAATCAGTGTTTTTTTTTTTTTTTTTCACTAGCTTTCAGCAGACATTGTTTTGAAAATGATAGCACCCAAGCCTTGACTCAGAAAACTCAAGTGTTCTGCAATACAATGTCCAATCTAAAATTACACCCGTAGTATCACCGAGTTATTTTTTCAGGATGTCTGAACCATAGCTACTCCATTTGACTTTTAATTGTAAAATTTTTCATAATGGCCAAAGCAGATGTCACCATTAATGATGTCAGTGTTTTTTAGATATGAGAAGATGCAAGAATTGGAACTCATAAAATCTTTTCCTAAAAAGATCTAACTATCTGAAGGCCTGTTTTGCCAGTTTTTTTCAGAGCACAGAGTGCCTCATTCCTGATTTTCACCCTGAACTCCTCTCAGGGGTGTTGAAAGTCAGCAGTTGCAGTGGCTATGATTTAATCATTGTAGATGTAGATGACAAGTGTCAGTCTTTCGTTGGCAGAGCCCCTTTTTGCTCAAAAACTTGACCATGATTTTGAGGGGGGCATTTCATGACTATTTTGTCTCATGGTGCTGAGAATGTCCATTCTCAGGTTTGGCAAAGATTCCGTTGACAGGCCACTCAATGTGCTGCTACTGGACTAGACCATAAAACAATACCCAAAATTCTCTGGACCACCTGTCTTACTAGCCTCTTGGTCCAGGAAAATATTTCCTCTTGTTGCTTTTTCTCATATCTATAGTTACACTGTTACCATCATCTATCTCATATGGGACTATATATTACTTTATTAGAAGCCTCAGACACACACTTGGCAGTGCAAGAAAGGGCAATCTTGCAAAACAGGTGAAATACAAACAACATAGCCAGCAGTACCAGCAAACTCACAAGTAAGACTTAGGTCACGAGCTTCTGTTAAATGCAGCCCAGTATACATCAGGTCTTTTGACCCACTCTGCAAAAATCTTTATCTTCTAGGGAAACTGTATATTGGCACCACTGTCTATAAGGCACACAGTCCAGCCCTCTAGGGCTACTAAACTAATCATCTTTAGTATGATTTAATTATTTTTAACACAGAGGAGACTTTAAACCCAATTACCATAACCTGGTGTTATCTATACAAATCTATCCCATAATCGTGGGAGATTTTTCCTCTTTTGCTGAAACTTTTCTTGTTGTTCTGACTGAGCGTGAGTAATAGAAAAAAGCTCAAATTTATGGCCAGAGTCAGAGCAGGCATTATTAATTGGCCTGGAGAGGGGATCCCATCTAGTAATATCACAGTGGCCTGAATATAATATTTTTTTAAGTAAATTTTCTCGGGGCCAACCAGTGAGACTCTTGTAGCAGAGAAACCTACTAAGGTAACCCAGAACTAGACACAGGCAATTGGCCACAAACCCAACAATTGGATTGATTTCTAAAACTAGTATACGATCAGGCCTATAACAGAAAAGCATTTGATTTATATGCAAAGGTCTAAGAAGTCAAGAAAACATTTTAAAGGATCATATAAATCAGGTCCAGCATCTTAGGCAAGCTGTCTGTCTCTGATGTCGTCATCTTCTCATCCTGGTGTAGTGTAGTTTCTCCTAATAAAAGTCTTTTTATCCAGGTTGGAGACAATCCCTTAAATTATGTCTTTTTCCAGTCCTGGTTGCAGATCATGAGGCATCTGATCTTCATCCAAAGATAGATTACTGGGATAAGCTTCAGAAACAAAACCTAGGGTGTTTTTTAAGAATTTAATCAAATTTCACATTAATATCACATAATAGCAAAGAACTTTCTAAGAACTGAGTCCCACTACCTCCATTGGTAGACCTCCATTAACAAAATGGGATTTAACATTTATTGAAATATCATTTTGTCTCTAAAATTATCTTCACTTTCATCAAATATAACCAGATCAAGGCTAGTTTGTTTGTAAAACAGGTCTGCTCTCACTAACCTTGGTCTGATGATTCATATACTCACAATTGATCACAAACTTCTTATTTTGTTGAAACATACATAGAGTCTCAGACTGAACCCCTAAAATAAAACGAGGCTGGGAAACTCACACCAAAGGCCCATCACAGACTTTGCCCAACACATCTGGATGAATTCTTCCCTTAAAGGTCTCAAAATTCGTGGGATTTTTGTGCCTGTTAGTGAGATAACCTTCTTAGTTCATTTGATAAGCTTACTGGAAACCTAAGAATTTCAAATTTCTGAAGAAGTTAGATAGAGAGAAAATATAATTGCATTCTTTATAACATATAATTTTACCAAATTATTTTTTTATAATTAGTTTGAGAGGAAGGTTTTCCCTACTCCCGGAAAACACAAGATTTTAACCTGTAATTTTTTAGCTAGAAACCATAAAAGTTCATTCAGCCCTTTTGTTAACTTTTGTGGAGTCATCCCGTTTTTCATTAGAGTAGCAGGACATATCAGAATGTTAAGAACTCCATATAATTTCTAGAATATCTGTATTAGTAATTTTATCATATATTATAACATGAGTGGATTTATTACTCATTTGATAATATTTTTATGTAATTAAACCCACCAAATAAACACAATTAGTTTAATATCTCCCTTTGGGATGTTTCAGGGGCCCTCTGAAGCACCCCAAAGTTAGCCAGAGGTCAAAGAAACCTCAAAAGAATTCAATTTAGGAAGTAATTTCAATAAATATCAAAAGGGTTTATAACAGTCAGATAGGATCATATAAGTCACTGTGAAACAAGTTATTTACTAAGCCAAAATTAACAAAAGATTTCAAAGGTAAACATAGAACAGATCACTTCACAGTTAAAGAAACTTAAAATCTATTATCAAAGGTAGTTCAACATCTCAAGAAAACTCATATTTATGCACAAAACTCTTCCCTTGGGGTCCACTTTTCATAAAACATTTGTGTCAATTTTTGGACCCATTCCTGTTTTCCTATCCTGAAACAGCCACATGTAAGTCAGACCTACTTCCTTTTCCCTTCATAAAATGTAATTTCACTCCATATACTTTCTTTACTGAAAACACGCATCTTACTTTCTTTTAGCAACCAAGAACTAACTTTTATGTTAGCATTTGATAGATTGGCAATCATAAATACCAGTGATAATTTCTAAAACCCTTGCTTTTTTTAGAACATTTTAGGATGGCACCAAATATTATTCACTTACAGTCCTAAATCTCTTTAGTTTCTCTGTAAAAGGAAATGACCTTAACTACTTAATAGACTTCCAACACTTAGCACACTTAGCATAACCCTTAAAAATTCAAGTTATGTCAACCTAGAGAGACTATTTTAGACAGATATTCTTAAAGAATAATCATATAAAAGCTCATATCTCATTTACATTTTTAGAAGTTTTTTTTCCTCTCTTTTTTAACTCGAGGTAATTACAGATATAATAATTAACTTATATTAAACCTAGGTACAATGAAAATGTTTTACTTGATGTTAATTTTTAAGACATGTCTATATTAGATCAACAAACATCAATATCAGGTATCTGATACTGAATATTTCCCAGTTCACATGAACCTGGAATTCACTGTCTAACTTAGAATTATCTGACTTGCAAGTGCTTACCTTTCCTCAAGCCAATTAAGCAGAGCTCGTCCACAAATCAACCCCAAAAATCATTATGCAGAGACAAAGACATACCAAAACACATTTAGACAGACACAATGCAAGATCTAGCTTCATTTTTTTAAGTTTAGAGGTCAATAAAGTCTCTTTGTTTCTTACCGGTCGGGGCACTCTGGCCAGCTGTCTGCATCAGGAGGAGACCAGGAACAAAAGGGTCCCAGTTGCGGCCGCTGGGTCCAGTCCATTGGCAGGCAAGCCAGCCCCTGAGTACCCCGAGTGGTCAAGATGTAAGTCTCAGCGAAGAAGAGGGGGACCCCTCCAGGGCCCAAAGCTGGGTTCTTGTCTAACACTTGGAAATGAATTGTCCAAGGAGACACATGTGCTGACAAAGCAAGAGATTCCATTGGGAGGGGCACCCAGGAGAACTGCTCAGCTGCGTGGCTCACAGTACAGCCACACGGACAGACAGAGAGACAGAAACAGTCCTCTGGGAGTCTGGAGGCAAAATTGGAACAAAAACCAGGTACACAAGACGCTGACAATGCCGGCTCACACAAAGACACAGCAGGCAGACAAACACCAGACGTCGGCCAAAAACACACCAGAGGGGCTCTCTCCAGCTCCTCTGTCCCTTTCCCTCCCTAGAGTTATCCTACGGAAAGGCGTCCACTGCCCACCAGATTTGAAATCTGGAGAGCAGCTCTCCTTCCCACAGAGCCACTTTTTACCCTCCAGCGCGCTTACAAAGCCAGCTGCCTTCCAGCAACGGATGCTGGGCCTCGGTCTTATGCTGGCTAGAGCGACCCTGTTGCCCCGGACCTGACCTGACACCGGTGTTTAATTGCTTACCCCTTCTGCCAGTAGGATGTTGTTCTCCTCAGTTGATGGGATCCCGGACGAGCCCCCAAATGTTAAGTCCAAACTCCAGGTCCCAAGCCCTTGAAGAGACCAAGCCCACACAGCAATGCAAAAGC
>ML664070.1:4722061-4841657 GCA_007570785.1 Antilocapra americana | reverse complement strand
CAATTCTACTCAGATGGACGAAACTGGAGCCCATTATCCAGAGTGAAGTAAGCCAGAAGCAAAAACAACAATACAGTATATTAACACATATATATGGAATTTAGAAAGACAGTAATGAGAACCCAACATGGGAGACAACAAAAGGAACGCAGATGTATAGAATAGACTTGGGGACTTTGTGGATGAGGGTAAGGGTGGGATGAGATGGGAGAAGGGCATTGAAGCATGTTAATTGTCATGTGTCTAATCAATCGCCAGCCCAGGATTGATGCTCGGGACTGGTGCAGCGAGATTTCCCAGGGGGGAGGGAGGAGGGAGGGGGGACCCGGAGGGGAAGCATATGTAAACCCATGGTGATATCATGACAATGTATGGCAAAAACAATAATAAAAAAAAAAATACATGGTGGGGGTTGGATGAATTGGGAGGTTGGAATTGACATATATACACTACTATGTATAAAATAGTTAACTAACGGAACAAACACATGAAAAGATGCTCAACATCACTCATTATCAGAGAAATGCAAATCAAAACCACAATGAGGTACCACTTTACACCAGTCAGAATGGCTGCCATCCAAAAGTCTACAAGCAATAAATGCTGGAGAGGATGTGGAGAAAAGGGAACCCTCTTACACTGTTGGTGGGAATGCAAACTAGTACAGCCACTATGGAAAACAGTGTGGAGATTCCTTAAAAAACTGCAAATAGACCTGCCATATGACCCAGCAATCCCACTGCTGGGCATACACACCGAGGAAACCAGAATTGAAAGAGACACCTGTACCCCAATGTTCATCGCCGCATTGTTTACAATAGCCAGGACATGGAAGCAACCTAGATGCCCATCAACTGACGAATGGATAAGAAAGCTGTGGTACATATACACAATGGAATATTACTCAGCATTAAAAAAAAATTCATTTGAAGCAGTTCTACTCAGGTGGACGGAACTGGAGCCTATTATCCAGAGTGAAGTAAGCCAGAAGGAAAAACAACAATACAGTATACTAATGCATATATATGGAATTCAGAAAGATGGCAGCGAGAACCCTGCATGCGAGACAGCAAAAGGAATGCAGATGTATAGAACAGACTCGTGGACTCTGTGGAAGAGGGCAAGGGTGGGATGATATGGGAGAATGGCATTGAAACATGTTAATTATCATATGTGAAATCAATCACCAGCCCAGGGTTGATGCTCGGGGCTGGTGCACCGAGATGTCCCAGGGGGAGGGAATCGGGAGGGAGGAGGGAGGGGGGTTCTGGAGGGGGAGCATATGTATACCCATGGCAGTTTCATGTCATTGTATGGCAAACCAACACAATAAAGTAAAGAAAATTAAAAAAAAATAGTTAACTAAAAAAAAAAAAAAATCTGTGTGCAAGCTGGGAAAGTCTTATTATCCATGGGGTCCAGACCAGTGGCAGAGGTAGGGCCACAGGACGGGCAACAGCAGTGGCAATCTAAGTACTCAGCTGGGTGGAATCTGTGTAACACCAGGAGGGCCACCTCACATAAATAAGAATTTCAGCTTATGGCAGAGTGCAGCTTTGGGGGTACCTACTAAGGGGTAAAAGGAGAGGTGGGATCTCAACAAGCCAGTCAGGGCTTCAGGATAGGCTTTTTGCCTCAATGGGCAAACCAAAGAGACAGTAGCAAGCTAAGTAGAGGTCTGGTCCTATTGCCATGCAAAATATGGCAGGTTTCGGCACAAGACTGAAGTGTTACAGGCAATGGAGGTTGCATCCCAGGTATACTCAGCTTAGGGCAACCAGATAGACTCTAGATCCACTGTCATTGGTAAGGGTAAGAATGAGATTCCCAACATATTTTGACAAGTTTACTTAGAATTGGCTCATATACAGAACTGTCCTGAGTGAAGACTATAAATAAAGATTTTCAATACTTGCAGCTGAGTCTTGATCTAATATATCACAATGAGGTTTAGCTTTATTTGCATCCATCTTATAACCAAGTGATGTATTCTTTGCATTTTTTCTCAGGTATGATGAAATCCCCAAAGAATTGCATTCATATTCTTTTGTCATTATAATACTCAGCACTTACTGGATCTTTCTGGGTTTTTATATACTTTCATTAACATTATTACCATTGTAATGAAAACTCAATAAAACTGTAATACTGTTCTTGAATTGCTTTGTCAGCATCATTACAAAACCTAATGACAAAGTAATAACACTGTGACATTATGTCTGTAAATTAATAAGCTATGTTTTAGTTTTCATCAGAATGTCAATTCAAAAAATATCACAGTCAAAATTTAACCTTGACTTTACAGTATTTCAATAGATTTCTATAAATGTCTGCTAAAGCTTTGCAATTTTATCTCCATGTATACTCAAAGTTCACATTAGTATCAACTCAATCATGTAGCTAAAATAATCCCTTTTAGCTCTTGAAGTTAATTTCATTGTGGCTCACTCATGACCTCACAACAAAGTTCATCACAGAGGAACATGAGGAAACAAAAAGGGTTTTCTGGGTATTTCAAAGCACTCTTGGTCAAATCCACTTTGAGAAAAACCATGGTGAAAGTATTAAATGTAATGTACATCTAACTAAAAGAAAGTGCCTAAGTTTGTAGTGTTCAAAAGCCATTCAACTGCTTTTAAAAATGTTAAGATTCCCAGCTGCAAACAAATAATTGGCATATAACAGGGAGCTTCTCTGCTTGTCTCACCATTAATTTCCCATTTCGTCTATGATTAGAGGTATGACGGTGACTGATTTTTCAATAAATTAACCAAAACCAGAAAAAGCCATGCAGGTGTTTCAGTGTCTGATTGCATCCTCTTATACGCAGAAGCTCAAGAAGAAACATTGGACTTATTTAAATACTTCCCCTAACATAATATTTTAACTCTTTGGTGGGCACGTTTGCTGACAGAATTCAGTCATCTAACAATAGAACTTTTCCAGAAAAATCAGCCTGCCATGAACACAAGCTGTTGGGTCAGTCTGAGGGACTGAGCAACACCAGAGAGCCACCCTAACCCAAATCAGGACCCCAAACCTCAGGAGTCTGCATCTACTTCTGGAATCGCTTTCTCACTTCATCTTTCTTTCTTCTTCTAAAAAATGATACAAATTCAGGAGAGCATATTCTTAATCTTTGCCTTGGGGAATAGGACTAACACCTTCATTATGGTCATTCAGCCTTTTAATGAATAAGCGTTCATGCTTTCTAACCACTTTTTTCTACTATACTATTCAGAAAACATTTCTTACACATCAGCACAATATTAGACCCTGGAAATATGAAGATGTATGAGACAAGCCCTCTAATCCTCACAGACGTAGTCTAAGATAGGGCTTGAGATTGTAGACTTATCAGTCTGAATCCTGGTTCTATCATTTCCTGGTTGTGTGCTCTTACATAAGTGATGCTACTAGCCTGCACTTATGTGAACTAGTATAGTACTAATATGACCCACCCACAAGGCTATTGAAGGTTACTATACATAAAGTGCTTACACTGTACTGGCCTAGCACAGGGTATTCACTGCTCACTATGTTATCTATTAGTATTATGGAGTTTATATGCTCATAGGGAGACAGATCATATCATATGTACTAAATATAGTTCAGTAAAGCCCTATAATGGAACCCTGAACAGTGCCACAGAAGCTCTGATGAGAAAGGGAATCATGAGTTTATTAATAATCAGTTTTATTTTGTGCTTTTTTTGAAGTAGTAATCATGGCTGACAGCAAGGCTGAGGGTCTCTTAAGAGGGGACCTCTAAGCTGGTCCCTGAAGACTGATTTCACTAGTGGGGAAAAGGTGGACAGGATATCCAGGTATCTGCAACATGAGGAGTTAGTGTGGGGAGAAGCTTGGCAGTGTGTGAGTGGGTGGCACGTCCAAGGACCAGCAAGTGGTGTGGAAGACACATAGAAGATGCCACCAGAAGGATAAGTCAGGGCCAATCATCACAGCAGCACCAGAAAACAATGTGATCAAATATATGTTTTACAAAAATAACTTGACTGCTTCCTGGAGGATGAAATACATAAAAGAGACTGAATGCAGGGAGCCTGTTATGAAATGATCATGGCAGCAAGAATGGAGAGGTGAGGACAGGATACAGAGGGACCTGGAGAAAGAATAGAAAGCACTTAGTGATTGACTGGATGTGGGGGGCAGAGGAATGATTCAGGGGTGACTTCACATTCCCACATGAAATAAGAAAAAAGGAAGAGATGCAAGTTTGGAAAGAGAGAGATAATGAGTTTGGTGCTATAAATATCAAGTTTGGGATATCTGCAGAAGAATACCCAAGTAGGGAGTTTAAAATGTAATTTTGGAGTGCAAGATAGACCCATCCATGATGGTAATGAGAAGGGAAAGTAGAGTAACAGGGAGGAAGTGACACTTTAAAAAACAATCTATATATATATATAGATTATATATATGATTTTATATATACACATACACAGCTCAGCAGGTGTGTATAGAGCAGAACCAGAACTGGACAGATTCTTTTCCAAAATAACCTGTCTACGCTAGCAAAACTGGTTCACTCACAGTACCTTCATGTGCCTTGTGCATTCACTCTGACTTTTTACTCTCTTCCATCCAATTTGATTGAGCATCTATTATTGTGCCAGGTACTGTTCTAGACTTTGGTGACTCAGAAGTGAAAAAGTCAAAACCCTGCCATCAGAGAGTTTATGTTTTAGTGCAGGAGACAGTCAATAAGAAAGTAATGAAATAAAGATAAAATTCCAAGTAAATAAATTCAATAAGGAAAAAATAAAGTAGGTTAGAGATTTACCAAGATGGGAGACGAAGGGGAACTCCTGAAATTGAGTAGCTGTCACCAAGGGAGTTAGCTCTGATGAAGTGACATTTTATTTATGCCTTCTCAGTGCATATTTTTATTAATTGCTGCTGCATATTTATATTAATTGTGCGATAGCACTGATTGATTTTGACTTACCGAATTTGAAGGATTTGATAAATATCTACATGTATATTATATCGCAAACATCGACACGCTTGTGTGCACCGCGACACGACAGACATGTGGCGCCTGGCAGGCCATCCCCGTGTCGCAACAGGACACGGGGTGTCGCGACAGACCAGGCTCTGGCGCAGGCCTCGGGGTTTGCCCTGGTATATTTCGCCATACTTTTCGTGGCAGAACCCAACACGCATGGTGCGACTTTTCTGTCACGGGGCGGTGGGGGTCGGACATTCCCGGGGACCACCGGGACAGGAAGGGGCAGGCGCGCTCTGGTTCTGTCCTCAGCGGGTCGCTGTTGCGACAGAAAGGCAGTGTCGTGTGTCCCGGTCTCCATCGTGACACATCGGCTTCCTTTCTGTGTTGTTGAGATAGAAGCCCCTTGTTGCGACGCCCCTGGCACACCGCGTGGGAATCCCCGGTGTGCCAGTGGCCCAGCACAACACAGCGTAAACATGTGATCTTTCCCTCCTTGGAAACTGGCGGTCTTCAAGGCTTAGCTCCAGGCCCAGCCCTGTGCCCGCTCAGGCTGCCCTGCCCTGGAAAGGAAAGCCAATTGCTTGAATGCAAAGAGGGTGGAGCTCAAACAGGAATTTACCAATAGCCCCCCAGAAAGAGAGTGAACCCAGAGGGTTTCTCATTGTCTCTGATAGTCATCAGAACTTTGCTTTGGATCCCCTCACTGCCACCAATCTAGGAAGTAAATCTGAAGATCGTGTCTTTGTTAAATGATTCATGCATTGAGCAGCATCTCATCTAGGAAGCAGAGAGATACACCGGTTCTGAAGTGACGTTTTAAATGGTGACCTAAAGTAATGGAGGAAACCATATGAAAATTCAGAGGAACGATGTTTCAGGCAGAGGGGAGAGAAAGTACAAAGACCCTCAGGTAGGAACCAGCTTGGTATGCTTGAGAGAGAGCAAGGCAACCAGTTTGGCTAGACTAGACCAAATTGTCCCAGATTATCTTGTGACACTTCTGGTACTGTTGTCTTGTATTGCTAACTAACTACTGCTGCTAAGATTTCTTCTGGGTTTATAGCCCATCTTCCTAACTCCACATGAGCCAACGAAAGGCAATATCTATGTTTCAACTTCATACTTCCACGGTACCTAGAACAGTGCTTTGTACACAGTAGGTGCTCTTTCTCCATTCATTTGTGCATAACTGTAATTAGTGGTAGTCTCAAGACCTGTCTTGTCCCACTCTCAAACCGTTTTGGACTAATTCCAGAAGCTGCTAAAATGTAGTAACCCGCTAATAAGCTATCCCTAGTACTGCTGTGATCAGTAAGAAACTCAAGCTACCTTGAAAGCAAGATAGAAAGTCCAAATACCAAGATTTACCTTTGCAGTTTGTAAACTTGATGGTTTTACTTCCAACACTGAAGATGGAACTATAAGGAAATTCTGAACATGCTTGGAGAAGCTGTCGGCTTTGCCACAATTCTATGCACTTAAACATTAGAGCAATATTATTATCCCACAGGGGTGTTAGAAGGATTAATGAGACATTTTCAAATCACTTTGAGCTACTCCACCGGTGGGGGGGGGGTACTATAAGTAAATGGTATGTGTTCCTCTTGAAGTGCCATTTCTGACATTAATTTGTTGTGATTGGTTCTGGTGTCCAACAGAGCTGGAATCTGCTCACCAACTTATTTCCTATAAACAAGAGACTAGCCATCAGAAGGCAGTGGTTTTCAGTTAAAATAAATATGAATTGAAGTAAACTAGTCAGCAATCAGAAGAAAAAGGCTGCTGTTAGAAATCTAGTATTTATTAGGCACTCACAGTGATTAACGTAAGAGTTTCACAGTGTGATACAGTAGAGTGAACACTAGATTTGGAAATGATCCAAGATTTTAGGCCCAACTCTGCCACTAACCAGCTGTGTGAACTTGAACAAACTGCTAAACTTCTCTGGGCCTCAGATATAAAGTAAGGGCCATCCTAAGTCGCTCATAAGCAGTCTTCCAAACATGGCAAATGTATAAAAGGAATGGAAATAGTCATTTCTGAAGGAGAGAGATCACAGCAGGGAGCAGTTGTGACCATCCATCACAGGACCATCCTCTGTTCTGCTCTTCTTTGCCATTGATTAATATTAATTTCAGGACTAATTCCTGCAAATGGAGAAATTAATCACTTTCTAAGTCAGACATAGAAGTGCATGAAACATTTGGTCTTTAAAAATAGGGTCTTTGCCTTTCTACGAGCCATCCTTGCAGTAAGTCATCTGTCTTATTCTTAGATTTAAATATATGAATGACTGATTATACTGCTACCCTAATTACCAGTTCAAATACAGTGTTTTAGTTTTGTGAGAGAGTATTTTACATGGTTGTCTACTTTTAACATGTTACTGCCTGCAGTGCCTGATACTGACCTGGAAGTGACATGGAAGATAAAAAGACAGTAAAGAACAGGGGTGCTATTTGTACTCAGAAAAGGCAGAGGTGGAAACCCTGTGGAGTAACTGAAGAATGTGCTGTACTGGGAGCTGTTTCTCCCCACCCCTCATCCCAGGAAACTCAGTGGTCTGGGCTCAGAGCAGATAGAAATACAAAGTATCACTTGTAGGGAAATTCAATACAACAAAGGTATCCTGAGTTCCTACTATTTATTAGTATCTTTGGTAGTTGTGAGGAATATAAAACTGGGTAAGATCTGGCTGTGCTCTAGAGAAACAGTTGAGAATGATATGGAAAGCAATGACCGCAAATCACGCTTACTTCAAGTTGAATTGTCAGATGAGGGAACTGTCTACATTAAGAGTTCCTCTTTTATAAATGATTTGAATGATACCATGGAAAACACATTTTTAAGCCTACGGTTGACTCTAAATTAAAGTTGCTGAAATGTCTGGAAACAGAAATTGTGTTCAGTGTGCCCACAATTTGGAGAAATAGTTTAGGCTCAAAGGGGAGAACTGTAAGTTATTATCTCCAGGCTAAAATCAAGCAACAGAGACACACGTTGCGGGATGACTGTTGTCCCAGTTTAACAACTAGAGCGTGGCAAATTCCCCAGGCAGAGGGTCTGGCTTACGCCCCTCCCACTACGGACTTGAAATGTTAATTTCCTTTCTCTTTTTCCTCTCATATTCGCACGGATAGGAAATCTCACTGGATTGGAAAGACCAGGCTGCCTTCGCCAAACCTAACTTGGTCCTCGATTCTTCCTAACGGCTAAAATCTCAGCTACCAAAGCTGATGTCAACTATTCACTGCAGAAGCAAAGTCTCCGAACGTCTTAATGACCATCTTCTTCAGACTCCGGGTGCGAAACCCCCGTTACTCCGCTGGCCTTCTCAACCAAACAAGAGCTTCATTATCCCTCCCGGCCTGGAGCTCTTTCACCCACAAGTGGGCACCCGGCTTACTTCTTGTCCTAGGCGCCCACCTGACCTGCCACTCCCTCCCTGGACAACGCGGCAGCCCCAGAGCAAGTCGCCGTCCTCCCTCCCAGCCTGCCCCCGCCTTCGGCCACCTCGGCCCCGCGGAGCCTGCCTCCTCCCTCCCGCCCAGGTGGCGCGTGCGGGGCGGGGAGACCCGCACTCGCCGGCTGCGGTGCAGCCCAGAGCCAATGGGGAAGTCCCGAGATTGGGACACGGCCTGGGGGCGGGCGGGGAGAAGCGGTGCGGAGAAGGGCTGCCTTGGCGGGGCGAGGGGCGTGCGAAATGTGAGCGCTGGGGGACCCAGACCGGCGGCGAGGGCTTGGGCCGGGAGGCTCTCGGGGAGCGGGGCGCGCGCCCGCGCGGTGGGCCGGAATCCGGAGGGGACGCGGAGGGGCGGCGCGCGCCCCGCGGGGGAGGGAGGAGGAGGGCTGAGGAGGCGTCTCCTTTGAGGAGCCGCGCGGACCGCGCCAGACCCGGACCGAGCCTCGCGGCGGCGGCTGCAGCTCAGCAACAGGCGGCGGGCTCGGCCGGAGGCGGAGGCGGTGAAGGGGCGGGGAGCGCGAGGAGGAGCGAGCCGGCCCCGCGCCGCCGCCGCCTCTCCCCGCCGCATGGACGAGCACCTCAGCCTCCTGCGCTCGCCGCCGCAGCCCTCCGCCCGCCCGCGCGCCCACCCTCCGCAGCAGCCCGCGAGCGGCGGCGCCCACACGCTGGTGAACCCCGGCTACGCCGAGCCCGCCGCGGGCTCCGAGCTGCCGCCCGACATGACGGTGGTGCCCGGGGACCACCTGCTGGAGCCGGAGGCGGCCGACGGCGGCGGGGACCCGCCTCAGGGTGGCTGCGGTGGCGGCGGCGGCTGCGACCGCTACGAGCCGCTGCCGCCCGCGCTGCCCGCCGCCGGCGAGCAGGACTGCTGCGGGGAGCGCGTGGTCATCAACATCTCGGGGCTCCGCTTCGAGACGCAGCTCAAGACCCTCTGCCAGTTCCCGGAGACGCTGCTGGGCGACCCCAAGCGGCGCATGAGGTACTTCGACCCGCTCCGCAACGAGTACTTCTTCGACCGCAACCGGCCCAGCTTCGACGCCATCCTCTACTACTATCAGTCCGGGGGTCGAATCCGCCGGCCTGTCAATGTGCCCATCGACATCTTTTCCGAGGAGATCCGCTTCTACCAGCTGGGCGAGGAGGCCATGGAGAAGTTCCGCGAGGACGAGGGCTTCCTGCGGGAGGAAGAGCGGCCCCTGCCCCGCCGTGATTTCCAGCGCCAGGTGTGGCTGCTCTTCGAGTACCCGGAGAGCTCCGGGCCAGCCCGGGGCATCGCCATCGTGTCCGTGCTCGTCATCCTCATCTCCATCGTCATCTTCTGCCTGGAGACGCTGCCCGAGTTCCGCGACGAGAAGTACTACACTGCGTCGCCGTCGCAGGAGCTGTTCGAGGCGGCCAGTAACAGCACGTCGGGGGGCCCCGCGGGAGCCTCCAGCTTCTCGGATCCTTTCTTCGTGGTGGAGACCTTGTGCATCATCTGGTTCTCCTTTGAGCTGCTGGTGCGTTTCTTCGCTTGCCCCAGCAAAGCTACCTTCTCGCGAAATATCATGAACCTGATAGACATCGTGGCCATCATCCCTTATTTCATCACTCTAGGCACCGAGCTAGCTGAGCGACAGGGCAATGGACAGCAAGCCATGTCCCTGGCCATCCTGAGAGTCATCCGCCTGGTGAGGGTCTTCCGTATCTTCAAGCTCTCCCGCCACTCCAAGGGGCTGCAGATCCTGGGGCAGACGCTAAAGGCTTCCATGCGGGAGCTGGGGCTGCTCATCTTCTTCCTCTTTATCGGGGTCATCCTCTTCTCCAGCGCTGTCTACTTTGCCGAGGCGGACGACCCCACTTCAGGTTTTAGCAGTATCCCGGATGCCTTCTGGTGGGCTGTGGTAACCATGACAACAGTAGGTTATGGTGACATGCACCCAGTGACCATAGGGGGCAAGATTGTGGGGTCACTCTGTGCCATCGCGGGTGTCTTGACCATTGCTTTGCCAGTCCCTGTAATTGTTTCCAACTTCAATTACTTCTACCACCGGGAGACAGAAGGGGAAGAGCAAGCCCAGTACTTGCACGTGGGAAGCTGCCAGCATCTCACCCCTTCAGCTGAGGAGCTCCGGAAAGCGAGGAGTAACTCCACTCTGAGTAAGTCGGAGTATATGGTGATCGAAGAGGGGGGTATGAACCATAGCGCGTTCCCCCAGGCACCCTTCAAAACGGGCAATTCCACGGCCACCTGCACCACGAACAATAATCCCAACTCCTGTGTCAACATCAAAAAGATATTTACCGATGTTTAATATATGAAAGAAGTGACATGATGTGCTCAGTATTGTGTGGAACGTGCCCCCTTGGTCTGTGTATGCCCTTGTTTTATACATTTTCAGACCATTCATCAAGGAAAGGATATGAAGAAATGGGAAGCACACTTCATTCTCTCTCTCCCTACTGCTTCATACTGAAACAGGTGTCTGTTTTGCAAGTGGGCTGCATTCTCTCAGCTCTCCTTTCTTTAACCCCTCTCTCCCTCTCTTAATATTTCGGCAACAAACTTACTTTAAACTTGATTTCTAGCACACGCCCTGTAAGAAAAAAGCAAAAACCAACCAAAAAAAAAAAAAACACCCAAACTGTACATCCTGGGAGGAAATGAAACTGAAGAACAGTTAGAATAACTGTTTAACCTCAGAATCGACAGGCAGTTGTTTCTTTACTAAGTAAAGCAGGAATATACTTAAAGGATGCTTCAGTTAGATGGACCCTTCAACATTGTTGAATATTTAGTTGAATTGCCAACACTGTGGATATTTGAATGAAAAGTTCATTTAGAACACTGACTTGTAAACCCACCATAAATTTAGTTGGTTTTCAACTGGAATTTCTATCTGGACCCTCCCCCCTGGAATTTTAAGGATCTCTAGAACTTTGGACTAAGGGAAATGCCTAAAATGTCCTAATCTGACTAATTAGTTTAACTCTTTGGGGCTTGTTAAGCATTTTGAAAGTATTAGAGTAACAGATTCCTGTGAAACTGTGTGCATTCCAGCTAGCATCTATCAAAGTCTAGAAACAGATGTTTTCAGCGCTGCTTAAAGAAACAAAAAATTTTTTCCTAATGTATCCGAGAGATAAGCCTCTGCAGTATCACAAGAAGATTAAAGTGGCAGACACTCCTTCCAGCGGAAGTTACTAATTCGGACCTGACTGATGCAGTTCCCATAGCAACCCTTGTTTCCCGGGAAACCCGAAAAAGGTCGTCATGGCATCTCTTGCTCTCTAGCCCCACCCTCTAGCCCCAGCCGTTTCCACGGTAGCCTTTCCAGATGGTTCCTCCTTACATGATTTCACAAGGAAAACCACTGTTTGAATAAACCGCACAAATAAAGTTAAGTCTGAGGATTCGAGGCGGTGAAATGAATCACAAAATGCTTATTTGTACTACAAAAAAAAAAAATCACTGATGTCATTCCATACTGACTGAATCGAAAAGGAAAATGTCGTCATTGGAATGTTAAACATACACCACAATAGGCCATGATTTGAATGAAATGCCAGTAATTGGGCAATCATTTTAAAAGATACTTCTCTACTGTTTTCTTTCCCCAAGAAATTTCAAGCCAACAAATGAAATTAAAAAGCAAATGTAAAGCATTTTGCACATAAGCAAATGAAATGTTCACTCAGTATACCTGAAATTTTACTACAAGGAACCTTCAGACTTCCTCTCTGAAAAAAAGTATCCAGATCCCACAACAACACTCGCCATCCCAGCCCTTGAAAAACTAAATATATTTGAAAAGTATAAAGGATGCATGCTTTTAACTGAGGGAATTGCAGACAATCAATGAAAAGGAGTCACAGGAAGTAACCAAACCTTGGGGAAATATCTGCAAGTTTCAGCCATGTGCCAGGGGTGGCCAGAAGACAAACAGCATCAGGTGAGCACTGTGTGGGCTACTGGAGCACTCTCTTTTTCTACTGGGAACCAGGGGGATGCCATTCATATCTAGATGTGTGCTCACTTGCAAAATCAATAGGTTTATATTTATTACAGGCTAGGTGCCTTTTGAAGATCATTTATAATACTTTTTCTGTTTGATGTCCAGGTTACCAACTATTGTTTGGCTTCTATTGTTTATTGCAAAAACAATGGGAAAAAAAGTAATTTCTCTTCAGAATAACCTTCACCCAAACTGAGCTAAAAATGACTCCATTCCTTTTACTAACCTCCTTGGCTTCTGAACAAGCTGTTTCTCATGAAAAAAGAGTAAAAGGCAGACCGGCTGTTAGATTATTGGTCTGATTTTATTTACATAATTGTGTAGTAGTATACAGTAGTACTGTTCTTCAAAACAAAGATGGATAAAATTGCAACGTTTTAACATGTTATTTTATATACATTAAATAAATCAGGTTATTTTATATACATTGTATAAATTATACATTATACATTACCCACAGTTGTTTTTTGTATTGATAGGTTTAACTCTTATCCTAGGGTAAATGAGAGTAAGCCTATTTTTAACGCTCATAAAATATTTTCAGGTAGTCAGAAACCTACTTACTTTATTATTTGTGCGTTTGAGAGAGTGAAAAATAATGATTAAAACTATAAGGGGGAAAGAGGAAAGTAAAGACAAAAAAATAAAGGAAGCAGGAAATCTGTGTACCTGGTCATAGAGTCATTGTTCTTATATATAAGCTTTGAAATAGAACTCTTTTATCTAGTTCCCTTTGCTACATATTTGAGCCTTTAACATTGATCCACCTTTTGACCAAACGTTTGGTGTTTTTAATGACCAGGAATTCTTTTTATGACCCATTTTGGTGGTGACAGACACACAACAGTCATTACATAAGAATAATTTTGTGTCTGTTCTTAAAAGATGTAAGCATAAAGATAAATGAAGTGCAGTGACAATTTTATTCACAGTTATTCAGAAGATATAGAAACCCTGAGAGTTCTATAAATAAATTATGGTTGTGCTATAATTTGGGGATTGTATGGCTTTTAAATAACAGTAATACAAAGAAGACTCTTTTTTTTTTTAGCCAGAAAAATATGGCTTTTGAGTCATGACTTTAAGGTAGTATTATTGCTTCTGGTCGCCATATTGTAAGCTCCTTGAAGGTAATAGGTTCTGTAGTCCTGACAAAGTTTTAGGCTCTAGTGCCCTGCAGCAAATGTAGCATTGTGTTTGTATTCAATACATATTTGATGAGTGAATGGCCATTATCTTACAACAATGTTGTTTTCAGGTTTTTAATGAAGTGATTTATAGCATAAGTTCTGCAGTCATATTGCCAGGGTTTGAATCCTAACTCTACTGTATGACCTTGAGCAAATTATATAATCTCTCTGTGCCTCAGTTTCCTTATTTGTACAATAAATATAATAAATAGTACCTCATAGGGTTGTTGTAAATATTAAATGTTAATGCAGGTATATTGTGTCAGAGGTTTTGCCAAGAGATTACATTACGTTATATTATTTTACATTATTACTACATTATTTGCTGAGAGATTACATTATTATTGGGATCATTACTCACAGGCCTTGTATAAAAATATCAAGCCTTGTGAATGGTGTAAAAAACATCATCAGCATCTATTTACTTTCTATAGTAACAATAATAATTACAATCTGTTAAGGGTCAATCACATCCAGAATACTTCTCAACTCTGCAAGGTAAGTGGTATTAACCCCATCTTAGGAGGGTAAAAAATAGATGGTTAAGGCTAAGTGATTTACCCAAGACTTTACAGCTAGCAAGAGATCTAGCATGATTTAAAGCTTGTCACTGTGGCCCCAAAACCCATGTTCTTTTTACTGAATGACTTGAAAGAGACTGAGAAAATATATTGCTTATACTTTTAGATTTGACTTCAACCCATGTTACTAACTAATGAATTCATGGAAAGATCATAGCCCCAGAAGCCTAATCATTCAATGTACTGAAAATTAACCCTTTTTAAACCATCAGATATTTTTAACCATAAGGACCAAATATGGTATTTAAATCAGATGAAGAGATTGACTTTTCTAGTGACAAAAGATTATTTTCTTACCTGATCGATTTATCTAGATTTAATATTATATTTAATCAGTCTTGGTTGTGATACAATGGTTTTTGGGACATTATCCAATGGATAATGGATATTTTTCAGGTTTAAGTTTAATTTCCTATTTTTATGTGTTTTACTCTATAATAGATGATATTATTGTGCAGATTATTATTATTATTATTATCATCTTCTCATTCTTTAACTGGACTACTGAAGAACCATGCCCCAGAAAACAGTATAAACATTTTGACTCTCCCTTATTAAGAAAAAGGAAATTACATAGAGCAAATGCAGGGAAACCAGAAGGAGATTGCCATTTTCACTGAAATTTGACATTATTGCCTTACTTAACCACTCCATGACTCTTTAAGAACATCTGTGCTGAAGAAAAAAAAAAAATCAGGATATAGCTGTGTCCTACATAATAATTGTAGACCCTTCCTCAAGGTCCTAAAGCATTTAGAAAATGAAATTGGATAGTGAATTGGGCTTAGAGCAGAATGCTAAAGAGCCTCAGTTTACACATGCTAGTTAGCTTTGTTGAACCATAGACTTCACTGAGCTCAGTTGCATGTCCTGAGTGTTGAAAGGCATACCTATGTCTGTATGTACAAGAGATTCTTGAGAGGAGATGTGACTGGATCAATGCATATCCATCAACACCCTGGGAAAATATATATACCCTACAGCTGGAGAATCCAGAGATAAAAACAATAGGATTATTTTATTTATTATATGGTGTTTTAAACAGATATTATAGCAAACTTAAATACCCACCAACTAAGGTGACATAATCACAAATGGCTACACATAAGAGGAGTATTATATTAATTATTTCTCAACTTTGAAATAAAATTTGGGGATTGAAATTTTAAATGCACAGTATGAAGAAATTTATAGTTATGGTTTGTTTACATAAAACTTATTGTTTGCCTCTTTAGCATATAACATACTCAAGTAATTGCTTTGCTGATTGTACATAAATCCAATATATATACTATATACCAGTAGTCTATTTTTTGGAGAACCATAACTATAATTGCCTGGCTTCCTATACATTTAAAATTTCAACATTTTCTACAGCAGTTCCAAGATCTTCCCATCTCTCAACTGTGAATAGAAGTGCTAATCCCTCACACTAAGAAATGCAAAGAAGCACATGTGTCCCCCAGTCTGAAGACTTATGCAAACACTGTGAGATAAAAGTGAGGAGCATAAGAATGAGGAAGAGGATATTTGGAGATTGCATTTTAGGGTGGGATTTTTTTTCTTCCTGTTTTGCATTTGGCCTTCTAAACTAAAGAAGATAAAACTATTGTTTTAAAACTAATTTCCTAATGCCATTTGCAGTGACATGTGTAGTCCTAGAGAATGTCATGCTGAGTGAAGTCAGAGAGAGAAGTATCATATGACATCCCTTATATGTGGAATCTGAAAAGAAATGATACAAATGAACTTACATACAAAATAGAAGCAGACTCACAGACTTAAAAACAAGATTTTGGTGGCCCAGGGGAAGGGATTGTTAAGGAGTTTGGGACAGGCAGGTGCACACTGCTATATTTAACATGGGTAACCAACAAGGACCTACTGTGTAGCAAATGGAACTCTGCTCAATATTATGTGGCAGTCTGGATGGGAATGGGGTTTGGGGGAGAATGGATATATGTATATGTATGACTGAGTCCCTTCACTGTTCACCTGAAACTATCAGCTATACCTCAAAACAAAATTTAAAAAACTACTAATTTCCTACATTTCATTTAGTACATTTATATATAATAAATCACTTTTTTAAAATAACCTGCTGAAAATGGTTGATAGTCTTTGAGAGAAAGCAAATCAGAGAAGACAGAAAGGAGAGAAAACCATGCAGAGCCCAAATCTTTTGGTTGTGACTCAGCCTCATGCCTCCTGCCTGAAAATGGCAATTGCCATATAGTATACATGATAATAGTATTCATTAAATGATATAGACAGGTTAAGGCATTTCAGATATTTGTCTTTGTTTACAGTGATGCTATGAACTAATTTTGTCTTTGACATTGTAAAGAAAAAGCATTTTGAAGAAAAAAAGAAAAAGAAAACTTTTTTGTGATTTTTCTCTCTTATTTTTTCGGTTCTGGATGTGTTTGTTCTTACATTTCAGATTTTGCACTATTAACCATCAAATGCATTAAAGAAGTGATCTGAAAAAGAGGCTCCATCATTTTCTTGGGAGCCATTTTATTATTGCTGCAACCTAAATAGTGCAGAATAGGAACTCTTGCCCGAAAAATAAATCCTGGGATTTCTGATTGTTAGTCAGATAGCATTCAAGTGGACAAAAGATCACGTTTCATCCCATCTAAAGAATGTTAGGAATAAACCTGTGTATGCAGGGCTCTGACTTTGCAGATCCAGGGATCATAGCCCCCAGCGTGGTGGTGGAAAATGGAGAGCTACTTTTTCTCTTCTGATTAGCCCCCAACCTCCCCTCACCCCTTCCTTGAGAGTGTAAGGGCTCTAGGGAATCTCTAAGGAGATCCCCCATTACCTCTCTAGAATACAAGTCAACATTGCGCCTGTGTGTTATAGGGCCATCAGCACTGCTCTTTCGGTTGTTTTCTGTTAAGTTTATTTTAAACTCCTTTGCTTTAAGAATCCTGAGGTTCTTATTTTTATACGTTTAAACATTTCCTTAAATTAAAGCATTTAACTTAATTTGAAAGAGAAGCCCATGGGGTTAATTTATTACATGCACACACTTCACCTCTTCATAAGTTATACGCTGTCCTATATGCTTTTTATCTGTAGATCTAAAGTCTAATTCATTTTCTGACAATTAGTGAATTTCCAAAATATTTGTTTTCATTCATATGTGCAGCATAAACATTTACAAATCATTTTAATTTTTTAAAACCTTTTAAAAGGAAGATTTATTGCCTAGTAGTCTCAGTGTATCAATATCTATTAATGTAGTAATAAATTCAAAGAGAAGTAAATACATTCAGTCTATCACTGAGTTCTGTCATTTCACCTCCTAAATGTCTCTTAAAAAAACCCCACTTTTCTATACCGCTGCCACCACCACTTTAGTCCACATTCCTATCATCTCTATCATGGATAAATGTGAAGGTCTCTCATTTGGCCTTCCCACATTTCCTGGGGCCAACCTGACCCTTTCTCCACCTGGTAACCAAAATGACCTTTCTGAGACTCAAATCTGATTTTATCACCTGCCTCTGCTTAAATTTTTTTCAAGATCTTTTTCTTGTTCTTAGGGCTCTTGTGTGTGTGTTCAGTCATGTCTGACTCTTTACGACCCCATGGATGGGAGCCCATCAGGCTCCCAAAGGCTTAACATAGATATGAAGGCCCCACATGATCTGGCTCAGCCCGAATATCTAGCCCTATCCTATACCTGTGTTCTTTCCTTCATTCTATTGTATTCCAACAACCCTGATCTTCCAGTTACAGAATAAGCTCTCGTTTTACCTTAAGCAATGGAGATCTTTGCAAATGTTCCCACTGCTAGCCCCTTCCTTCCCTCCTCACCCCTTCACTTCTATCTTTACTTCAGTACTTCCTCCAAGTTATCTCTCATGACTCTGGTCTTATCTATTCATCTGTTACGGTATAGTTCATCAAAGTTAAGGTGCTTTTGTTTATTAGAGCCAGCATTATTTTACATACCACTAAAAAAAAAAAAAGAAGATAAAAACTGCCAGTTATAAAGGGAAAGTACCAAAGATTTTGAGATATATCCAAATTTCATAGCTGCTCAAATCTAGAAAAGTATATCTTAGAATGAATTACTATAGTATATTATCTTGACATAGCTGTAATTTTAAATTAATATAAGTTATATAATTTGTGTCTGTTCCCGTATAAGAGTGGGGACTGTATCTCTCCTTGTTTACCACTGAGTCCCTTCCCGTTTGCTTCAGACAGGCTTTCACCCCACCAGTTCACCAAAATCGTACTGTTTATGGTCGTGGTGACCTCCTATAGCTATATCCAGTGGCCATTTCTCAGTACTCACTTCATTTGACCCATCAGAAGCATTTGGCCCTACAGAATACATCCCCACTCCTAGAGAGAAATGTTTCATCTAACTTCCAGGATACCACACTGAATTTTCTTCCTACCTCTTTGATCTCTTCTGTTCAGCCTCTTTTACTGGTTCTTTTGCATCCCTCCTGGGTCTTAATGTTGAAGAACCCCATGGGCCATGACTTAGTCCTTAGACCACTTTTTTTTCTCCATTCAGTCTTATTCTCATAGCTTTTGATGACCTATACATAAATTTGTATCTCCCGCTTGGCCTTCTCCCCTAAACTTCAGATTGAATTTCTGACTGTCCACTTGACATCTCTGGTTGCATAACTAATAGATATTTCAAACCTAATGTGTCCCAAACTGAGCTTCCTTCTCCTCCCCAACCCCTCCCACACCCCGCAACCAAGCCCATGCCTCCTGACTTCTTCCATACAGGACAAAACAAAATACCTGGTGTATTTGAGGAAAAGCAATATGTATTTGAGGAAGTCATTAATCTATTACCTTTATAAAAATTGTAATTAAAATCAGTCAAGAGTGACTATATATCAGATTTCAAAATGTAGTAAGCAACTAAAAACCATAGACAGAAACAATTTCTCCAAGAACTGTGTTTGAATTGCTTTCCTAGATTCTATAAACCTTATACCTGCAAACATTTTAACTCATTTTGAAAGGTCAATTTATATTACTATGTAGCTATGAGTTTTGAGGAGATTTATTTTTAGTAGGCCTAAATACTGCTCTAAGTAGTATTGCTTACACCTCACAGCTCTTTTTCTCATGACTTTCAGATTTTTGATGAAGTTCTACATCTTGGCACATTACCAATTTTAATTACTGAGTGGGTTTAAACGTTTTTTGCTTGCCAAGACTATATAATTTCCAAGAGGCCAACCAGAGAACTATACATAATTCAGCAAGAACTCTTTCTAGTCTTTGGGGCTAATACATGACCACTTAGTAGAATTTGTAGAGGTTGTTAATGTGCAGCCAACCTCAAGTTATTTAGTAGATGTCAGAGTATAGACTCATGAAAACAAAGTTCCCATAAAACCATGTTACAGAAAGATTTCAAATTTTTGCTCATCAAATACAAATTGTTGTTAGTAAGTCATTTTTCGCCCCATGGACTGCAGCATTCCATGCTTCCCTGTCCTTCACTATCTCCTTGAGTTTGTTCAAACTCATGTCCATTGAGTTGGTGATGCCATCCAACCATCTCATCCTCTGTCGCCCGCCCCCCTTCTCCTCCTGCCCTCATCTTTCCTAGCATCAGAGTCTTTTCCAGTGAGTCAGCTCTTTGCATCAGGTAGCCAAAGTATTGGAGCTTCAGCTTCAGCATCAATCCTTCCAATGAATATTTAGGATTGATTCTTTTAAGATTAACTGGTTTGATCCCCTTGCTGCCCAAGGGACTCATAAGGGTCTTCTCCAGCACCACAGTTCAAAAACATCAATTCTTCAGTGCTCAGCCTTCTTAATGGTTCAACTCTCACATCCGTACATGACCACTGGAAAAACTATAGCTTTAACTATATGGACCTTTGTCAGCAAAGTGATGTCTCTGCTTTTTAATACACTGTCTAGATTTGTCATAACTTTTCTTCCAATTAAGAATTTGATTTCATGGCTTCAGTCACCATCCACAGCAATTTTGGAACCCAAGAAAATAAAATCTGCCATTGTTTCTACTTTTTCCCCTTCTATTTGCCATGAAGGGATGGAACCGGATGCCATGCTCTTAGTTCTTTGAATGTTGAGTTTTAGGCCAGCTTTGTCACTCTCCTCTTTCACCCTCATTAAGAAGCTCTTTAGCTCCTCTTTGTTGCTTTCTCCCATTGGAGGGTATCATCTTTATATCTGAGGTTGTTGATACTTCTCCCAGAAATCTTGATTCCAGCTTGTGATTCATCTAGCCCAGCATTTTGCATGATGTACTCTGTATATATATTAAATAAGCAGGGTAACAAATACAGCCTTGACATACTCCTTTCCCAATTTTGAACCAGTCTGTTGTTCCATGTCAGGTTCTAACTGTTGCTTCTTGACCCACATACAGGTTTCTAAGGAGACAGGTGGTGGCCTGGTACTCCCATCTCTTTAAAATTTTCCAGTTTGCTGTGATCCACACAGTCAGAGGCTTTAGCATAGTGAATGAAATAGAAGTAGATGATTTTTAGAATTAATTTTCTTTTTCTGTGATTTGACAGATGTTGACAATTTGATCTCTGGTTCCTCTGCCTTTTCTGAATCCAGCTTGAACATCTGGAAGTTCTTGGTTCACATACTGTTGGAGCCTACCTTGAAGGATTTTGAGCATTACCTTGCTAGCATGTGAAATGAGCACATTGTATAGTAGTTTGAACATGCTTTGGCATTGCCTTTCTTCAGGATTAGAGTGAAAACTGACCTTTTTCAGTTTTGTGGCCACTGCTCAGTTTTCCAAATTTGCTGACATATTGAGTGCAGCACTTTAACGGCATCGTCTTTTAGTATTTGAAATAGCTAAGCGGAAATTCCATAACCTCCAGTAGCTTTGTTCATAGTAATGCTTCCTAAAGGCCCACTTGACTTAACACTCCAGGATGTCTGGCTCTAGGTTAAGTGACCACACCATCGTGGTTATCCAGGTCATTAAGACATTTTTTGTAAAGTTCTCCTTTCCACCTCTTCTTAATCTCTTTTGCTTCTGTTAGGTCCTTGCTGTTTCTGTTCTTCATTGTGCCCTTCTTTGTGTGAAATGTACCCTTAGTATCTCCAGTTTTCTTGAAGACATCTCTAGTCTTTCCCACTCTTTCCCATTGTTTTCCTCTATTTCTTTGCATTGTTCATTTAAGAAGGTTTGATTATCTCTCCTTGCTGTTCTCTGGAATTCTGCATTCAGTAGGGTATATCTTTCCCTTTCTCCTTTGCCTTTCACTTCTTTTCTCAGGTATTTGTAAGGCTTCCTTAGACAACCACTTTCCTCCTTGCATTTCTTTTTCTTTGGAATAGTTTTCGTTACCGCCTCCTATACAGTGTTATGAACCTCCTTCCATAGTTCTTCAGGCACTCTGTCTACCAGATCTAATCCCTTTAATCTATGCATCACCTCCAGTATATAATCATAAAGCATTTGATTTAGGTCATACATGAGTTTTCTCTACTTTCTTCCATTTAAGCCTGAAGTTTACAATAAGGAGCTCATGATCTGAGCCAGTTCGCCCCAGATCTTGTTTCTGTTGACTATATAGAGCTTCTCCATCTTTGGCTGCAAAGAATATCATCAGTCTGATTTTGATATTGATCATCTGGTGATGTCCGTGTAGAATCGTCTCTTGTGTTGTTGGCAGAGGGTGTTTGCTATGGCCAGTGTGTTCTCTTGAACAAACTCTGTTAGCCTTTGCCCTGCTTCATTTGGTAAGGCAAAGCCCAACTTGCTGTTACTTCAGGCGTCTCTTGACCTCCTCCTTTTGCATTCCCATCACCCATGATAAAAAGGACATCTTTTGGGGCGGGTGGGGGGTGGTTAGTTATAGAAAGTCTTGTTGGTCTTCATAGAACTATTCAACTTAAGCTTCTTTGGCATTAGTGGTTCGCCTTAGACTTGGATTACTGTGATGTTGAATGGTTTGCCTTGGAAACAAACTGAGATCATTCTGCTGTTTTTGAGATTGTCCCCAAGTACCGCCTTTCAGATTCTTTTGCTGACTATGAGGGCTACTCCATTTCTTCTAAGGGATTCTTGCCCACAGTAGTAGATATAATGGTCATCTCAATTAAATTCACCCATTCCTGTCCATTTTAGTTCACTAATTCCTACAATGTTATGTTCACTCTTGCCATCTGCTTAACCACATCCAATTTACCTTGATTCATGGACCTAACATTCCAGGTTCCTATGCAGTATTATTCTTTATATCATCAGACTTTATTTTTACCACCATTCGCATCCACAACTGAGCATTGTTTGTGCTTTGGCCCTGCCGCTTCATTCTTTCTGGAGCTATTTCTCTGCTCTTCCCCAGTAGCATATTGAACACCTACCGACCTTGGGGATTTATCTTCCAGTGTCATATCTGTTTGCCTTCTCATGCTGTTCATGGGGTTCTTGAGGCAAGAATACTGAGTTTTCATTTAAGAATTCATTTAGGCCTGGGCAGAAGTCTTAATTACTTTTTCACAGGCTTGATGGTGTTGCCAAAATTTGGTCTCTGTTCACCATGCTGAACAGAAACTCAGAGACAGAGTTTTGGGTGAAGTAGAAAAGAGTAGCCTTTATTGCTTTTCCATGCAGATGAGGACACAGCAGGCTAGTGCCCTCAAGTCTGTGTGATCCACCCCGTGGTGGGTAGTGAGAAGTTTTATAGTGTTCGAGGAGCAGAGTGTGACCAGCTCATGCACAGTTCTCGGACTGGTTGGCATCAAGGTGAAGTTTCAACATCATCAGCTTTCTGGTTCAACCAGTCTAGGGTCCATGTTCTTGTGGTCAATGCTTTCATCTGGAGGGGATCTGCTTCCTGTAAAAGCAACTTAGGAATATGTATCAGACTCCTATCTATATCTTTCAAGGAAATGGGTGTTCAAACATTCTGCTATGTGGCAGAATTATTGTCTAAATTGTTACCAGTTTCCTGGCCCAAGGGCTGTTCTTTGTTTCTGCATCTTCACATTTCCCAATCATTAACTCTTTATTAAAATTTGTGTTTATTTATTTAGGTTGTGCTGGGTCTTTGTTGCTGCACGGGGTTTTCTCTAGCTGTGGTGAGTGGGGGCTTCTCTCTAGTTACTGTGCATGGGCATCTTCTTGTGGTAGCTTCTTTTGTTGTGGAGCACAGGCTCTAGGGCATGGGGGCTTCGGTAGTTGAAGCTCCCAGGCTCTAGAGCACAAGCTCAGTAGTTGTGGCACATGCTCTTAGTTGCTCCACGGCATGTCGGATCTTCCCAGATAAGGGATCAAACCCATGTCTCCACATTGGCAGGTGGATTCTTTACCACTGAGCCACGAGCGAAGCCCCCAGTCATTAACTCTTGAGTCAGCATTTTACTTGAAAAGACAAGGACACAGGAGCTTGTACACAGTTTCAGTCGCTATTGAAATTTGAGTATCCTTATCCTGTTTTCTTGCTTTGTTTGTTAGAACATTTATTTGGTGAAATAGCTTCAGTTATAAGTCACCATTTTTTATTAGACTTCCTTTCTTTCTTTTGTAATTTTGATCAGTATCAGTTCAATCGCTCAGTCATGTCCGACTCTTTGCAACCCCATGAACCCTGGCATGCCAGGCCCCCCATCCATCACCAACTCCTGGAATCCACCCAAATCCATATCCATCAAGTCAGTGATGCCATCCAACCATCTCATCCTGCCCCTAATCCTTCCCAGCATCAGGGTCTTTTCCAATGAGTCAACTCTTCGCATGAGGTGACTGAAGTATTGGAGTTTCAGCTTCAACATCAGTCCTTTCAATGAACACCCAAGACTGATGACTAATTTTGATACTTAAGCCAAAGTCCATTTTTCTAAGTCCTTCAACCCATTTCTTAGCTCCTAATATACACAATATAATTACCATCTAAATATCACTTTTACTTTTTGCTTTCTTTGGTTTTGTTTCTGTTGAATTACCACTCCTTCCATACCTGCAGTCTATTAGGATGGCAAGCTGTACTAGACTTATTAATCCTAAGAGCCTTGAGGCAGGTATTAACTCATTAGCTTAAAGAAAGCCCCAGCCCCTTATATAAAAAGGGTGTGTCAAGAAAAGAATAGCTTAATGTAACCATCTCAAGATAGCCAAAACTGCACTGGCATTGAGCAGAAGTTAGGCACTGAGGATATAAAAAGGTTATTATATCATCATGTTATTTTTCTTGTAATTAGTAGTCATCAGTAACTAGTAGACCATTGTAATTTTCAGACTTTTATAATGAACATTAAGTGTAGGGTGATACAGAAATGTACCCTTACTTTTTAACTAAAGACACTGTTAAAAAGAGTTACTTCTTTCATGAAGGATGCCAGTGAAGGATGAGCAAGTATAATCCAGGCCAAAAAGGGAATACTTTTCACTATATAATTTCCCAGCATGGTAGGCATACAACATGTAGTTCAGTGAGTGAATCATTCTTCCATGAAAAGCATACTCAGTATTGATGCATGATACAGGGTGCTCAGGGCTGGTGCACCGGGATGACCCAGAGGGATGGAATCGGGAGGGAGGTGGGAGGGGGGTTCTGGAAGGCGAACACATGTATACCCATGGCGGATTCATGTCAATGTATGGCAAAACCAACATGATAATATAAAGAAAAAAAATTAATTAATTTGAAAAAAAGAAAAGAAAAGCATACTCAGATTCCAAATTGCCATTATTAAGCATTTATCACTGGTTTTGAGATACCTGCCAAAACCAAGAGTACATATGAGAAACAGTCTTCTCTATGTATTATAATGGATAATATTCACATATTGAAACCTGAAGCTGGGTGTAGGATTTTCTGTTTTTGTCATTCCAAGTTTCACAGTAAATTATATATCCAATTTACACTGTACAAAGTAGTAGGGATTTATTCATTCACTCAGCATATAAAGTGTGTGTGTGTGCCAGACACTATTCTAGATTCTAAATGTAGCAGTGAATAAGACCGTTGTGCTGCTTTATGCTATTTTTAAGGAACACTTTACTGTCTGCATTTCCAAATACTTTTTTTGTAGTTGGTGAAAAGAAAACAACAAACTTGAACTTTTATTTCTTGGTTCTCCATAAACCCTGCTTAAGTGGTTATTGTTGTCTTAATTGTTTATTTCTTAAAATAGTATACAGCTATGCAGAGTTCATATTTTAAAGGCTCAGCAGATTTGAAAGCTATTTGTAATATTTTAAAGCTATTTGTAATAACTGGTCATACAGAGTATCTGTAGTTCTAGGTACTGTGTCTATAGTATCTAGAACATGGTTATCAGAATACTAATTTTGAGACTGTTTTGCTCTCTCTTTTTTTCCCTCTTCACAACATTTATCTGAGCATGAGACTTCAATTCACTTCGAAGGAGTTCTCATCTTAGATTACTACAATGGAATGTACAGAAAAGAAGCAAGCCCTTGAAAATACATTGAGAAAATTGATACATGTCTTTTTCTAAAAATCAGTTGGCACTCAGTATATTTCAGATGGTTCTTAAGATGAATATAAATTCTCCTATTCAAAGAACAATCACATTGGTTTAGACTACATTTGGAGGTCAATATTAAAAAGGGGGGAAAGTTCATAATTCTAGAATACTCTGAAACTTTTTCTGACACAAATTAAAAGCACTCAATATGTGGTTAATACATTTCATAAGTTAAATTGCTCAAACTTCTCAAGATAACAGTAAATAGTTTTTAAAAGTATAATGAATAGAATATTTTATATTGATCTAATCTATAATTTTTCAAAAGCTAAATTACAGTAAGTTATTGTGTTTACTCTGTCCAACAGATACCAGAAGAGCCCCACATAAAGAACTGTAGAGCTGCACTGACCAGTAGAATGCTCTTTTTAAACTGCCTAGAACAATGAATACAGTGTTGATTATATTGCTGATGAGCAGTGATATGTCTGCCAACACATACTTTCAGTTGACATTAAATACCATGTCTGTAACAAGTGCTTCATATAAAAGAAACAGCTCTGAAGCTGGAGGATTCTCTTCAAATTGTGTGCAGTAGAAAAGGTATTGAACAAGAGATAAAGAAGAACATTAAAATTATTAAAGTATCATTTGACATTTTGATGATATTTAATCATCCAAAAACGAATCAGTTTTTGCTGATAAAGAAAGTCTAAATGCTTGTTTTCAATAAGCCAACTTATTATACTGTTCTCTTCTTTCAGTTAATTACTGGACTGTGTTTAATCATGATATGTATTAATGTTATCTTCTATGTACAACTTTATTTGTGAAAGTGTGTTTTGTACCAAAGGCTCTCATAGAAATTAGTCCATTATGTGTAAATAAGTGAAGTCTACACTGTGCCCAGATGAATGGTATTAAAGACAGACTTGCCTAAAAGAAATGTGCCTTGCTTGATTAAACATTCTTTTATTTTTTGATTCAAAATGATAGATTTGCAAATTAGTCTTGTACGTAGGTTCTAGCTGAGCTTAACTTTAAAAACTATATTAGTACTTCTTATATGTTTAAGTTATCTATCTTAATACTTTTCAACAGTTCATATAGTTTTTATGCAGTGTTTGATGTGGCAAGACAAAGCACATTCTTAAAGATATATTCGATCTACTGTTTTTAGAATTTCCTTAAAAATCATAGCTGTAAAAGGCTTCTTAACTCATTTTCTATTTTTATATTCTTTTAGAAATGGAACTTTTTCAGTTAAAAAAGAAAAGCAAAGTTTTATTTGGAAAAGTAACTTAGGATGTCATGAAAATGATTTCCCATTTGGGGACATTTCACTTCTGTGCCATTATTAATGTATTTACTGTGACATTTCAGCAGAATGGTAGCTATTTGTATATTATTTAATAAGCCTTATAGAAAGTCAAACTGTGAACATTTAATATAAAGAAGATTCTTTTCATTTCTAAAATATGGTGACCAAATGCATAAAACTCCCATCTCCTGTTATTTAAATGCATAAGGATGCTAAGTTAAGAGCACTTGTAGAATTTCAATTACTATCAAAATATTGTGGTAGGGAATTCAAAATTATAATACTTTATGATGTTCCATAGAAGGAAATATGGGTCATGGATTTCATTGTTAACATATAAGAATCAGTAACTGAAACAATCTTATACCTACTAGCTGCAAAACAAACAGAAGATACAATCCAGGTAACTTTCTTTTGAGGCAATGTCTACAATGATTTTGCACAATCTGCTGGTAATTTCTCTGGTCGACACTTTGAGACCAGATCACTCTGGGAAAAAATGAAGTAAAAAATGACAACTATCACAGATTTGAGCTATATGCACCTCCAATCTGGACAATTTGTGATTAAGATGAAAATATAGCCACCAAGGTGCTTTTGTTCTGTGTTAGCCCATGTAGTAGAGACACTGGCCCAGAGAATAGTCCATTTCCAACCACCTTAGTAACGCATAACTGATGATCACAGCCTGGTCACATCAGCTATTGGGATGATTGAAACAAACCAATCAACTGTCCTAATAGGAGGTCGAAGACATGCAATGTTTTAGTAAAGATCAATAGGTGTTACCAAAATAAGACACAGGAGCTACCTTTATAAAATGCCAATGACACAACCTTAAGCATTATAGTAGGTTTAATATCATATCCACATTATTCTAGGCTACAGTTTCAAATAAAGATAAAACCTGGACTTTTGAGATAAAAGCACAGAATGGTACCAGAAGAAGAAACTGTCATAGCAAATATGTTTCACCAAATGGGTAGTAAAAATGGTATTACTCTAGATATCGGGAGACCAGGATTCATACCCACTTTCTGCCTGTGGGACCCTAGATGCATCACTTACTGTTGCCAGGCTTCAGTTTCCTAATTGCAAATGGATGTTCTGGGTTAATCTCTAAAGGCCTTTCCAGTCCCCAAATTCTCATTATACGCGTTTAAAAAGTCTTTGAAGCAGACTTAAGTCTTCAGATTTTCTTGGGTATTTTTGAAAGAATGAATAAATTGAAATCAGATTTAAGTCTTGAAAGTGTCATAAATATATCATTCTTCAAGTTGCTTGTGAGAAAGGATATGGGATTTTTTTTCTCCTCTAAGAATTGTCACTGGTCTCTGAAAAAATTAAAAACTCATTCTGTGGATTGGAAACAGATTAATGAAGTACCTGGAAGGAGGGGAGGTTATTTTTTAAATTTAATTTGACGTTTAAGGTGATTTGAAATCATATATGAAATGCTAAAACTGCAACAGAGCTTTATCATATTCAACATTACAACCATAGGAGCAGGAGAAGGTGGGAAAAGGTTGGAGGGACAGGAGTGTTTGCCTTACAATCTCTTGATTATTTCCACATAAGCCACAGTTTGGTAGAGCAGGTATCTCTGTGCTTTCATTTTGGCTCTACCAATAACTCTCATGTACCCTAGGAAATTTCCTTTAACCTCTCTGAGCCCCAGTTTCTTGTAGTAATGTGTATGTTTCATTACATTTTTGAGAATTCTATATTGTTTTAGGATTGCTGTAATATACCTGTCCATATCCATGTCGCTCCCTGCAATCACTTAGATGCCACATCTCTACTCATGGACTGGACAGACTGCAAATCCAAATGTTAATATTTCCAATATTTCTAATCGACCTCGGTAAGACATAAGGCATGTAAATATTTTTTTATTTTGACCATGGTTTAATTATTATGATTTATCATTTCATCTTCTAATGTTGCTAATTATCTAAGTGAAATGTCTATTCAAGTGAACCTTATGAAAAAATTTTGTAGTTGAGTAAACACTTAGCAAATCAGAATTGAATATGCTTCCCAGTGAACTGTAGCTGACTGTAAGGTGCAGTTTTGTCACATTTAGAAGTTAATATCCTTTTGGCCCCAGAAACAATGGCTGTAATTTAAAATAATAGTCACAAAATTTTATAAATTTTTGTGAATACAAAAGAGGCTTTATAGAGCTATATTGTAATTAATTTTGCTCAGGAGTGTGAAACAAAATTCAGGGATAACCCAACACTTCTATTTGGCTTTAGTGGATGGTTGGGAAAATGAAAGGCTATATAGGTTTTGCACAACATAGCTAAGAGATACATATACCCACTATAAAAGAAGAGTATATTCTGGTTGCTGGTTTATGGTAGAAAGAGATAAGGATAGAAAAGACACTATAATATGGACACTAGGGAAATTGTTTAAATGATAGTCCATTTGAATAATACAGAAATATTTTGTCATACTGAGATTATCTGTCCAAAAATATAGTCTTATATCCTTCCATTCAGAAAAGGGGGCAGTTTTTAAAGGCCTCTATCATAATAGGAAATGTATGTTTTGATTAGTGGAATAATTCATTAAAACATTTAATCTGATCATTTTGGTTACGTGAATCTGAATTTTCACTTTAGCTGTAACTGAGTCTTATACGTATGTGTTAGTAGTAATCTTTGTAAGAAGTAATTTAACCATTGTTTTGAAGTTGATAAAATTTGCTAAATGGTGATTCTAGCATATTGTGTTAATAGTATATCTTACAACAATCTGTGAACTGACCATATGAAAACAAACCATAGTAGTATCTCTTCTGGTAAAATGTTTCCATGGTGTGATCTCTTATACTGGGTTTGGGGTGGGGAGGTTACGTATTTAGTTTATGTAAAACTAACTGTTGAACTGTTTTTCCTAAATGCCATAAAATTGTATGATTATGAACCAAATAGGAATATCCTATTAAAGGCACTGTATAGACTATTTTTGAAGTCATCCCATAAAATGACATAATTTCTGTTTAAAAGTTTCTACACATACAAGGGAAAGCAAACAGTGTATGTATTATTTCTGTGTGATATGCTAAATGTTTTAGAATCTATTTTTTAATCTTATGCAGATAGAAAGTGATTTTGCAGATAACAGAGTAACAAATACAACTACAGCACTTCAGTTTTTTTCACAGAGATGTCTCATACATGTTTATTATCTCATAGTTTGCAAAGATCATTCACATATCTTATTTAACCTTTAAAATATCCTTATAAAGTAATAATACCATCTGAAGTTTAGAGATTAAACAACCAAGATTTAGAAAGATCATGACTTGTCCAAGATCATAAGGGCAGCAAATGATTTTACATTTCACGTTCTTTACACTTTTCATTCTCTGTCAAGTTTTTTCTTTCCTACCACAGCCATGATCTTTAAGACTTTAACTAAAATTTAATTCCAGATGATACACTGGGACATTTCACAAGGCACTGTTGCTGTTATTGTCAGACCTTTCTAAATGCTTCTAAAATAGAGTCCTCCCACAGGGTGATAGCCAAACATTTTCCATCTAAAACATATTTAAGTCTCCACACTCTGACTACAGACATTAAATCCAGATGATATCAAAATGCTGGACTGAAAAATTATCTTCTCCACTGGTCTCCTTTCTAATTTCCTTTTTAAAAAGTCCATCATAATGACTGACTTATGAACAGTTCAAAGAAACAATAATCAACCCAAGAAACTACAGACATTCTAATTCAGAGAAAGCATACTCTAAGACCCACCATATTGGCCATTTTTCAGCTTATTGTTTTTCATCAAATGTGTTCTGTTATTAGGGGAGGACAGGGAATGGGGAGTGAGTAGAAAAACTGCCTTTCTTTTAAGAAGACCTCATTATTTCCTGTAACTGTTCAAAAAGAATTGATATCAAGTATTAGACAACAGGATTATTAACATTTAGCTGTAGTTCAAATACATGGTAAAGTTGACGCACATATTTAAAAATTCACTGAAGTAATTTCCTGGATAAAATTAGAATCTGATGACTTCTCAGTTCAAATATGGAGAACATTCATGTGTTAATCAATGGCATAATGCTACATTTTAATTCTTTTTTCAAATAACAAGTGAGACACTGGAACTGCTTTCCCTTGTAAATCAACAGTCATGATACATTCTGTACTTTTACTGACTAGCAATGAAGTGTTACTGTGAATAATTAAATGAAATATAAGCTATAGCATATCAGAATTTAAAATTTTGTAACATTAAGTTTAGTTCTTCTCCTCAAACAGATAAGTCAAACAAGTATTATTTTGTATGGAATGAAATAATAGTCATTCTTAAACAATGACATAATAAATAATGGAGTTCTGATAAAATTTAAGATCAGAACATTTTATATTTTTCTACATTTGTCTTCCTTTGACATTGAATTATGTTAACTTATCATATATTATTGTAAAGTTAAACTGTTGTGCCATGTTCTGTAATGTTCCTGACAAAGTAATTTTGGGCCTTCTGATAAGTAAATAACAGTAAATACCTGTGAGTTAATTATGTGATATTTTCATCTGATTTCTTTTATAAGTCTGTCATTGGATTTAAAATGTTTCCATTGGAAATGTTATGTGCAGAATTCAATAAAATACCAAAAAATCCTAATACTCGTATTGATAAGTAGCTCCAGATCCTTCGTCCTCCCTCTCTCTCTCTCTCCTTCCTTCCTTCTTTTCTTTCTTTCTCTTTGTTTCATTTCTCTTTTTCTTTTTTCTTTTTTGTTTCAAAATAGGAAACACCAAAGCTGAGCTACTGTCAGCAGTTCAAGTGTCAGCTACCTTTGGACAGCTCTGCACACTGTCCTGTCACAAGACTATAGTGACGCTTCTGTGCACCACACTCAGCAAGTCTTTTGAACGCCAACATCGTTTAGATTTCCTTTATTGCTGCCAACTGTACACTGTTGGGAGAAAAAATGTCATGTCTGTGCCTTGGCACATGCTGTCAGTTATTTGAGAACAAGGTGAGAAAGCAAATGTGCACCATTTCATCCAAAATATGTATTAAGCATCAATTACGTGCACGCCCTGTTCAAAGCACTATGAGAGGATGTAAATGTGAATAAGAAGGTGACCCTGCTCTCACAGAACTTAGAATCTAGTGGGTAATGTATTCCTGAGTTTATAGATTAGGATTCTCATTATTTAGAGCTAGAACTGTCAAGTGTTAAATAAGATCACTTTGTTTTCCCTAAGTATATAAGTTTCATGTTTATAAGTCCAATATTTTTTCCACCATGACACACTATAATTTCTCTGAATCAGCATTTGTATACCCATTGTTCTTATTTTGTACTTAGCCATGTTGATCCTAAATCTTTTTTCTAATAGCAGCTAGTTATTCAAATGTGTTTGTGCTTTTGGCATGTCAACAAATGCTACATCACCAAAACAGAGGCCCTCTTGTTTCCATCTGAAATTTTATTTTGTCTTAAAAAAATTACAGATTTAGGCTGTCCTACACATGTAGTAATTAGCTATTAGAGAAAAGAACAAAACATATTTTTCTGAGTCTCCAGCTGATATGAGATATAGCTGTTTTTAAGCTTTCTGGCCATGCAGCTTTGGTTGTGGACTCCATGAGCCATAATTTGTAAGTATTTCACTTTAAGGTGCCAAATCTTAAAAGTCTTTTGCAAACATTTACAGGATGAATTAAGAAATGCAGGTGGTTTCCAATGGATTACAGCCATCCTCTTTGAAGCATGCCTTCATTCGGGAGAACTGTCACATTTCTGGTGGACTTCGACAGAAACAAATTTGTATAGTTTCATAGCTGTCCATCTCCTATGGATTAGGGCCCTCTCTTTTGTATTGTAACCTTTATCAATACTGAGCCTTTCTCTGCCTTACATCCGTTTATCATTCTTTATAAGTGCCATTAATCACAGCCCAAATGGGTTACATTATTTTGTTTTTAAAACAGCCCTTCTTTGTTCACTCCAAATGATATCTGATAACTTGAGTCATGGTAGAAAAAAGGGTAGGAGAAAAGGCCAAATGAAGAACTAAAACCTCTGGTGATGATACTGGCTTTTACAATTTAAGGTCAGTGAAGTCATTGTTTTGGAAAGGAAGCCGCAGAGAAGGAACAAAACAAAGAACTCAGAAATCTGATTTCAAAACACACAATTGACAGGGAAATGTGAATACGTGGCACAGTCCCTCACTCATGTCTGGTCCAGTTTGGCATAATAAATGCTTTTAGATGAAGATGAGGAACACAAATTGATTGACAAGCACTATCTCATTAACCTTTACAATGTTAGCCAGACGTAGCTGCCAGGTATTACTAGTTTAATTTATGCGCGTTCTGCCAGCCATGAAAACCAGCAGTTATTTCCACATGATCTGAATCTACAAGCAATGATGGAAGTTACTCAGAGGACCAAATAGGAATCCAGAAACTGTGCTAAAAGATGATAAATATACCTATGTCTTTAGTTTTCTTTCATTCCTATAGAGAAGCTGGGGAACTCTGCAGAGGGAAATGCTTGTGTTGTCTTTTGATTTATGGTGAAGGAGTTGGGCATAATTAGGAGAGAGAGGGAAGTGGCATTCATAATGCGGATGTAAAGTTTGAGGCAGAGTTAATTTTTGCCTTACAATTTCTGGAGGCAATTTATAAAGCTGTTTGAATTTTATGTGTCCTAATCTTGAGAAAGTAATGAGTTTGTGATTTTAATATGCTTCTCCCTCCAGGCACTTTCTGTGCCAGCGGGGATGCTCTACACTCTCAGTCAGGCCAAGCTCTCAATACGTGTAGCAGCCAAGAAGGAACCTGGCGCACAGTCCTGTATGCTTAGAATTAGCTCCACGGGGACTCTGCACGAGCAAGCCACACTCTCAGAATGCCTGGAGTATAATTTAACGGGGCCTTATAGCTGCACTGTGCTTTACAATATTTGTAATACAGACACATAGATGTATATTTGAAAGCATTTTGTGAAATCTGTACCCGAAAATGCCCAGAGAAGGTCACATTACATACTTGTTACAAATGAAGAAACTAGATACATAGTTACACAATTTGTGTATGCTCATGCCGTCAGTAAATTGCTAGAATCTAGGGTTTCCTGACCCCTAAACCAAGGTTGTTTTTCACAACCATAATCCCTAGCCCTCACCGTTCCTGCGACCCCAAGTTTTGGCTTCCTTAAGAAGTGAGATGACTGAAGGGGTTGCCATCGGGTATCTTTTCTCTTTGTTTATTTTTAATGGAAGAATAAATGCTTTATAGTATTGTATTGTTCTCTGCCAAACATCAACATGAATCAGCCATAGGTATGCATATGCCCCCTCCCTCTTGAACCTCCCTGCACCTCCCTGCATCGGGATATCTTGAAGAACAGGAGAAAGGCCTTTCCGCTGTGTTTGTCTTGCTCGGCATCCAAGCTGGCAAGCAGAGCCCTGCCTCAGCCTGCTTTTACCACCCAATTCTCGTGCCTGAAAGTGAGACCCCCGAGAAATGGACACCTAAGTTCTGCAAACTGGCTCAATCACCACTCCACGAGTCTATTCATTTATTATTCAAGAATCGTTTCTGACTACCCCCTTATATAGTCAGTAACATAACACACACAGCACAGCCCCTGATATTCCATTTCCCCTGTCACTTCAGTGGAAAATTGTCCCAATCTCTGGAGCTCTGGTTCATCTTATTCAACCCCCTCCCGACTTGCCTTCATCAAATATTGACTGTCTTGGCTCTGTCCTTGATATCTCCCCAGCCCAGAATCTGGGGAGATTTGATTAGTATATAAGTTTCCTGGACCATAAATCCATTTTCAGCTTTATTTTCCCCATTCCATTCAAAGCCAAATTTTTTTTAAAAAAAGAAATTGTCTCTACTCCTTCACCTCTCATTTATTTGATGTTCTCATGTCATCCCATTGTAGTCTGGCTTCTATCTCCACCTCTCACTGGATGTTTCCTCACTACTAGTTTCCTTGTCATTCATTCTTCCATTCTCATCTTACTCAGCCTCTGTAGGGTTTGACCCTGTTGGTCTCTTCCTCTTTCTTGGTTTTTGTAGCACTACCCTTCTTTTCTTTGTTTCTGTCACTGACTTATCTTCCTATTGTTGCTTCCCAAACACTGCTGTTCCCCAAGGTTCTTTTTTCAGTCTTGATCTTTTTTTAGAGGCTAAACTTTCCCCAGGTAATGTCAACCAACACTTTGGTTTTAACTACTTCCCCAGATCTTTATCTCCAGCTCAGACTTATGTGGGCTTCCCTGGTGGGTCAGATGGTAAAGAATCTGCCTTCAATGCAAGAGACCAGAGTTCAATCCCTGAGTCAGGAAGATCCCCTGCAGAAGGGAATGGCAACCCACTCCAGTATTCTTGCCTGTAGAATTCCACGGCGGTCACAAGAGTCAGACACAACCGAGTGACTAACACTTTCACTTTTCAAACTTGTATACTGAACACTCTTCTTACTGTACTCCAGGTGCCTGTTTTCTCAGCCCATCATTTCCTACCTGCTCACATTCCATTCTTAGAATCCATGGTCTAGAAGGGACAGCATTAGAACCCACATAAGCCCCTCCTCTGTCCACATGTGATCACCTAACCCAAAGAGAGCCAATCAGATTCTCTCTTGCTGGAATTCATGACTGAGACTTGGAGACTTAGAGGTAGAAACAAGTAGGCAGAGATCTAAGTCATATGGAGTTGAGCCAAGATCAGGCTCTTGACAACCCTAGATCCATGTAATCCATGTTCCGGTGAAGCAATAACTAAACCTGCTAGAGAAGCTTAGAGAATGAAGCAGAAATGAAGCAGACCAACCACACTGCCTCAGTGAAAGATGAACAGCAGCTACAGACAAATTTCTGGTATGTGGGAGCCTCAAGTCTACCCCCTGCTGTTGAGATCTATGAGATTCTTCCATAACCTTCCAAAAAGTCAAGATTTTGTTAGCCAGCTTCACAGGGTTTCCTGACCACATGGACAGTTTATCTTTTGCATAACAATCTCCTCGCTAGAAACATCATAATAGGTGATCTTGAGACTATCCAAGGTACCTCAAACTCAACATGGCCAACCCAGAATGACTCATTTCCTGCACTCAGTACCACATCCTACCCTAACTGTATTTCTTATCTCAGAGAAAGGAACCATTTCTCCTTAATACAACCGTTTAGAAATCTGGAAATCTTCTAATCTCAGACTTCTCCTTCTTACTCCTCGTGGCCAATAAATTCTTGAAACAGCTTCCTTCCCCACCTCCTCCTCTAAATTGTTTCAATCTCTTGTCATTTCTTGCTTCAGTAGCCTTGTAAACTTTTGTACTACAGCAAAAAAGATCTATGTAAACCACAAATATGCTAGTGATTTTCTTGGCTAAAATACTTCAGTGACTCCTCCTTTATCCTTTCAGAATTAAGCCTAAACTTTTTAGTATGACATCCAAGGCCTTTCATAATCTAGCTCTGTTGACCTTTCTAACTTCATCCCTTGTCACTCTCCAACAGGTACACTCTGTTCCAGTCACCTTGAATTATTATGAATTCTTTGTATGTAACATGCTCTCTCTTCTACATACCTTCACATTTGCTTGCTTCCTCTGCCCACACCTTTTTTTTTTTTTTGCCCCCTTTTCCACCCATCCACATTTTTCTCCTCAACTGGGTGATGGCTAACTATCTTTCAAGTTTAGATGATGTTTCCTTGAGGTAGACATCAGCTAAGTATCCCTCTGATGTATCCTAAATAGCCCTTTGTCAAAGAAAATATAACAAAATATAACTGTCTACTCTTCTGTCTTCTTTGCAAAAATGTGAGCAACTTGAGCACTGCCCTAGTCATTATTGTAATTATAATACAGTACCCAGTTTATAGTGGAAGCTCGATAAACATTTGTTGAATAAATAGGACACCAAAAAGACATAACTTCTGCCCCCAAAGACCTTATAGAAGTAGTGAAAAATGAGAAAGCCAATGTATATGGCATGGTATCAAATTCTACTCCAAGTAGACATGGGGAACTATGAGAAAGTTGAAAAGAATAATTAGCTCTGTCCAAGGACCTTCAGGAAATAAGACAGGCATTTCCACTTCCTCATCAAGCCTGAACGCCTGTCTTATTTCCTGAAGGCTGCTGAGCCACTCGCAGCCAGTCCCAGCCTACTTATCTTTCACAAGTTGCAATAGCTGCAACATGTTGGTGCACCAGAGTTTAAAGCCTCTCGATAGTAGATTCATAAAACAAATTTACTCCAAGGAAACTAGATAGCTGTCTTAGCAGTGGAAAACCTTAAAAAACTTTTCAAGTTATTGGAGTACTTAAAAATATTTTGGATCCAATAAAACCCCAAATACGTCTCACTCTTGGAAATTTTCCCTCTTAATTTTGAAACATATGAGTAGTGTTAAAGAAATTAATCTGTACTTTCAAGTCAACCACACTTACCTCATCCAGTTGCTGTTTTAGAAGATCTGTGTATTATTCCAGGAAACTCCAGGGTCCTTATTGGAAGCTTTTAGACTTAGAAACAGGAAATCTGATTTTATCTCCAATGTAATTTTAACCTCAGTATTTAAACATTTCCAGTAGTTTTTAGGTTTTGTCAAAAGGTTACTTCAATCTCCAATCCTTTGAAGTGTTACATTTGGACAAAAGTACTTGTGTTTAAATTGTACAGCATTTGCCATTAGTAATATCTAATCTGTTGATATCTCTAAAAGTCCTCAGTCAAAATGACTCCCAGTTCAAAAATTTGCATACATTCTCTTATCCTTGTGGAATCTGTGAGAAATTAGCCTACAAGAGACATCAAACTTTAGATCATTATAATTGCTAAGAACCACTGACTAACGTAGTATAAGATTTTGGTTACTGGTAATTCTAAGAAAACTCCTTAACAAAATTTGAAAATATGGATTTTTCTACCTGCAATAAGAGGGAAAGAATATAGATTTATTAGAAAATAAAATACGAAGTCTAAAAGTTGCAAATGGCTCTTAATCCATATTAATCATTGCAATTCTTTCAGGTCTATTAAAAAGGAATTTAGGGAGCCAAAGAAGAAGGTATAATTAATGTCACCTGGTCACTTATTCAATTACAAACTATAAGACTGCTACTGTAAACAGTTCCCACTAGCTTAGAAGGAACACAGTGCTTCTCGTTTAAGGATGAGAGCCATTATTAGATAAACCTCATTTCATTTTTCCCAGAAGTTATCTGCCAGCTGAGGAGACCTTAATCTTGAATCCTACTCTGCGGTTTTCTTTGAAAAGACTTTTAACATCCAATGCTGCTTAAAAACTTTGTATTTTGAAATATATAATCTTGTCCATCTTTGCAATATTTGTCCATTTCACATCTGAGTTGTTACTATTTGATTGAATAGGCATCTACAATGGTTAAAGTTGCCACCAAAAAGCCAAATTCCCCTAAACTGGTATCAGTGTATCTTGATCTGTGGGCCTTTTTGAGAATGATGCAGACCTTGTTTAATAACCTAGGAGAAATGACTGTCTGCTGTAGGATACAAAACTGCCTTGCAATAAAGGGGAATATTACATGACTAGAAGCCTGAATCCAATTGAGACATCTTTTCTAATGAAATGAGTATACAGAGATGTCTTACCATGCTCTTTTGAATCATGATCAGTCTAGAATTTAAAGTATATTTCCCGTTTCTTTTTCTAACATCACATTTCTTTGAAGATGGCCCATTCTCCAAAAAGAAGCTCACAACTATGGGGATTTTTAAATCACACAACTTGTAATTGTGAGTCACAGGCTGATTCATCTTATAAAGTTGCTAAACCCCTCATCTTATAACATATTCCTCCACTGGTAATTCAGACATGAGCTTGCAGCTGTTATATGTCACCATTGTTGTTAGTTGTTAAAAACATGTCAAGAGTTTTGTTTTGAGGTGTTGGGGGTTTTGTTTGTTTGTTTGTTTATGCAAGTTTAGACTGAAATAAGACATTTCCAGAAAGCAATGCTTTTAAGCAGGAATTGAATTTTCAAATTAATATTTTAATAATTATGTCTCTATTTGGCTCAATTTCACTTGAGATTTGGTCCAACAATCATCTCTTCAAAATATCCTGAATAAGTCAAATACTGAAAAAAAGAATCCTAAGAATGATGAGCTTTATTGAATTCTGAAAATACTTCAAGAAAAAAAAAACTAATAATCATACACCTGTAAAGCAAGAGAAAGCCCCTTACAAAATGCAGCCAGGCAAAAAGCCTAACAGTTGAATATAGCTTTACCTTACTTCCTTTGTCAGAAAGGTCTCAGAAAAAAAGAGGCTTCAAGCTTCCATTGGTCACTCTCAATCTCTTTCCCTCATGAGGGCCCAGTTCTGTTATTATTGGGTAATTCCAGCTTTGTATCTGAATAGGAATTGGAAGAACCCTTTCCTCTAAACCCATACCTCGGTTTCAAGGTGTCTTGGAAGAGCTGGCCTCAAAAATCTCACTATTTTGCTACATACTGGTCTCCAGGTACCTACAAGCATCAGCATCGCCTAACAGCTTGTTAGAAATGCAGAATCTCAGGCTCTACCCAAACCTACTAAATTAGAATCTGAATTTTAATAAAATCCTCAGGTGATTCACACACCAATGGAAGTTTCAGAAGCAGTATTATCAGTGCTACTATATAATCTCACTGAGACATTGTACCTGCAAACTATCAAAATGGATAAACAGTATCTTCAGTTCAAATTAGACTTAAGCTAAACTAGCTCATCTTGTACCTATATAAATTTGTTATTTTTTTTTAAGTCCAAAAGTAGCTTGGCAAAGAATGAGTCTCATCATTATTGAATCCTAAGTATTGGAGAGCTACTGCATTTTTCTGTTTAGAATCAGATTCTACTTCTCAATGAAGTCAAAACATTTCATTTTGTTACAAAATGAATCCTACCAAAGCTCTTCACCAAGCCTGTCCCTCAAAGGCTGTTAATCCTTGGTAAAACCCAGGTTTGGGCTAGTCTTGGACTTTGATAAACTGGTAAAATAGTAGTTCTCATTTATCAAATGCCAAGAATAAATGACAACAGTGTTATCAGGCATAGTTCTAAGCTGTTACCTATTTAACTTACTGAATCCTCAAAACCACCCTAAAACGTAGGTTCTATCATTATAATCCTCATTTTAGAGATTGGGAAACTGAGCTACGAAGAGGTTGAGTAATTTATCTCTGTTCATAAAATCACAGTGTCAGAGCTGGGATCCGAGGCCACTTCCAGAGCCTAGACAACTAATCCTGAGGCTATAATACCACCGAACACCAGGTGTATGTTACACAACAGCTCTACAGTGTACATAGCGTGAGAACACCAAGATCTCATAGACTAGGACACGATGAAGCCCTCGTGTGTCCCCCTGGGTTCATGCTAACTCCTGGCTCTTCCTAACAGGCTGGCCCAGGAGTTCAGTTCCCTCTGTCAACGTAACAAAGGTAAGAACACCTCACTTCATACCTCCTCCCCTCCAGCCATATCCAATGTGTATTTTTATATGTATCAGTGCAGTATATTTTCCAAGGATGGGTTTGCATCTCTGTTAACTGTGATCCTTCATGTTTTCAAGTCAAACCCTGATCCTGAACACAAACACAAATCTGATCATTCGGTAGGGCCTCCTCGCAGCCTCACTGGAAAGCCAGGTTTTAGCCATCATTAGTATTCTAGTCAGACAGGAAACCTCCCTTGCAGAGTTGCAGTGGAGGGGAATGAAGTTTTGCACACTATAAATAGTGATTTTATTAAAATGCAGAAAAATTGTTGAGAAACAGAGAAGCAGTGGGGATAGGAGGTTGCCATGGCAACTCAACAATCCCTCAGTTTTCAAAGAGTGGGGAAGACCAAGGAATAGTAAATAAAGACAAGGAAATAGAGGAAGTCTGGATGACACGTGATCGCAAATGGAATGAGAGTTCAGAAGGACGAGTTTCATATCGAGTGATGAGCTGGGAAGCAGAACTGGGCTTCACAAAGTATTGCCTTTCCCCAAAGATTAAGGAACCTGGTGAAGGAAAATCTTTGTCATCAGCTTTGCAATGTGGCTGAGCTGCAGAGGCCACCAAACAATGTGGCTCTCGATTTGTGACAACTCTCGCAAAGAGGCAGGGATTCTCCTCGCATGCTCCTCGGAATTATCCCCCATGATCTCTGTGCATATTTTAATATATTGCTTCTGGGGTCACTATTATTCATGCCCACCCCTCACTTCAGCATTGCTGATTGATTCTGAGCAGATCAAGAAATGTCAGGACCATTCAGAATTCTACCCACTCATACCTATTCTTTGTGACCCCGTAGACTATAGCCCACCAAAGCTCCTCTGTCCATGGAATTCTCCAGGGAAGAATACTGGAGTGGGTTGCCGTTTCCTTCTTCAGGGTATCTTTCTGACCCAGGGATTGAACCCAGATCTCTGGCATTTCAGGCAAATTCTTTACTAGGTGATCCACCAGGGAAGTTTCTATAATACCTTAGATGAATTCATGCATAACAAATTTGAAACATTAAGGGAAACTAGGCTGAAAGGATAACCCTTCTTCAGCACTTTACCGGACACCAAGTATACTTAAATTATCTCATTTGATACATGGGGGCAGCCTCAGCAAGCTGGGACTTCCGAACCCTGAAGCAGCCCACAAAACCTGGTGTGCGATTCAGACTGAAGTAAAGTAATTAAGCTGCCCTGCATGCAAGAATTTTCCATCTCTCCTGGAGAATGGAATTAACGCTGATGGTTTACAGCATTTTCAGTGCTTTCATCACACGTTGTGACAGCTTGAACAATGCTCTATCCCCATTAATTAACACTTATGCTTTGTGAAATTTGTCTCTGTGTGTGCGTGTGTCGTGAGAGAGAGAAAAGAGAGAGACATGTACATGTAGATACACACAGCACTTTACACTATTTCTGCTAACAGAGAAAAGTCATGCTGGAGATAAACAGAAGACTGTCCAAAAATAAGATTAGGACTTTGTCATGCATGACATAGGCTTCCCAGGTGGCTCAATGGTAAAGAATCTGCCTGCCAAGCAGGAAACATGATTCAACCCCTGGATCAGGAAGATCCCCTGGAGAAGGAAATGGCAACCCACCACAGTATTCTTGCCTGGGAAATCCCATGGACAGAGGATTTTGGCGGGCTACAGTCCACAGGGTCACAAAGAGTTGGACACGACTTAGCGAATGAGCACAAGCACAAATGTGTGACATATATTATAGTAGAGGCTACTAGCAGATATTTGAGATAATTTTTAAGTGAAACTGCATTTCCCCCCAATGCACTCTGCAAAAGATAGCAATGGGAAGCTGGTTAGGAGGGAAAGCATTAGTCGCTCAGTCGTGTCAAACTCTTTGCAACCCCATGGACTATAGCCCGCCAGGCTCCTCTGCCCATGGGATTTTCCAGCCAAGAATACTGGAGTTGGTTGCCATTTCCTTCTCTAGGGGATCTTCTTGACACAGGAATCGAACCCAGGTCTCCAGCATTGCAGGCAGACTCTTTACCATCTGAACTACCAGGGAAGTGCAGGGTTAGGAGGGAAGCAGGCAGGAATTAAAAACTGGCCCCACATAATCCACTGATTACCTGGCAGAACATTGAGCCATAACACATACATCTGGAGCACAGTATCGGCCCCCACACTGGTCAGATTTCAAGCACAAGCCTCATAAGCTTTGGGCAGGGCTCAAGAAAGCTGGCAGGGTAGCTGAAGGGAAAAGCACTGGCAGAGAGAAACTGCCCTCCAGGCAGAGTTAGGGCCTCCTCAGACTGGAAAAACATGATGGACAAGAGGGAAGATTCTCAGTGAGATAAAGGCACACTTGATCATCATGTTCCAGGATGCTCTTCCTGGAAAGCTGAACACTTGGGGAAGTTCAGTAAGGCCACGGGCATTCAACATGGTATGTGTCAGGTCTTCGTCCAGAGAATAGAGCTGATGGCCTAAAGTGAACGAAGATTTAGCTTTGGGACCAGGGACCAGGCTTGATCACTCAGAACTTTTGTGTGGCAGAAGCTTTATTACAGTGAAAAAGGATAGAGAAAGGTTCTTACAGACATCAGAAGGGGGCTGGAGAGTGCCCCACTCACTAGCCTTATCGAGGTCTTAATATACTTTTACCAAACCCACTTCCACAACATATATCTTAAATTAACAAGATTAGAACTGACAATAGGAAGGTCTTACCAGACCCACTCCCACAACATATATCTTAAGATGACAAGATTAATCAGAAGGTTCCTGTGAAGAAGGAGAAACATGTCCTCAAGCAAGACACATTTGTTATTATATAATCATTAGTACAGAGCTTAAGGAAAAACATACCCTGGATCAAGATGAGTTGTTGTGTTGTGTAATCATTAGCTCTGGGCTTAAAGAAAATAATGTCTAATGTGACTAAGAAGAAACAAAGTAGAAAAAAAAAATGCTTGTCCATTTCTCCTCCTGGATAGCCCCAGACCCCTTCTCCTCCTTGGGGACCCTGGACTTCTTTTCAACCTATCTAAGAATTAACCCTCTCAGAACTGAGACTCAAAGAAGGCAGACCATGAATATGAACTGTGCACGTAATCTTTTCTTCTCTCAATATTCCTCACATTTCTTGCGGTGCAGCTGCAGTGGTGGGGGTGAGGGGCAGGTTAGATACTCACTAATTAGGTAGACATGGTTGCAAAGTCAAATTGAGAGACTCTGTGGTTTTGGATTATATATTTGCAGATTCAGCTGGGGAAGTCGATGAACACCAGTATTCACAACTTCAAGTTATGAAGCCATAAGCAGTTGGTTTCCTGTACTGAGTCAACCATGAAATGGTTGAAATGATCCACTTCTTTTTGTCTATTTCCTTTTTTCAAACTTTTTATTTTGTATTGGGGTATAACTGATTAACAAACAACATTGTGATAGTTTCAGGTGAACATCAAAGGGACTCAGCCATCCATATACGTGTATCAATTTTCCCCTAAACTCCCCTCCCATCCAGGCTGCCACATAACAATGAGCAGAGTTCCATTTGCTATACAGTAGGTCCTTGTTTGTTATCCATTTTAAATAAAGCAGTGTGTACATGTCCATCTCAAACTCCCTAACTATCCCTTCCCCTCCAGCAACCATAAACTAGTTCTCCCAGTCTGCGAGTCTGTTTCTGCTTTGTAAATAAGCTTACTTATAACATTAAGTGATCCATTTCTACCAGACATAAAATGCTGCTTAAAATACTCCCTAGTCTTATCTCTCCCTACAAACACACACACACTCACACTCACACAGTGTATTCTGTTATTTCCTAAATCTCTCCTTTCTCTTCCCTTTTCTCTTTTGTTTAGTCCCACACAACATTTCACTTCTTCATCAGCTGCATTTATTAATCCAGGGCAAGTGTTTGAGCATCTGACCAGCTAAATCTCAGGGCTGCAACTGCCAAACTGCTCCCTCCAATACTGCATTAACTAACAGACTGCCAAGAAAAGCTCACAGTAACAGTAACTAATATTTACTGAGCACCTACTTACCATGTGCAAGGCACTGGGATAATAACTCTCATGCATTCAGATTCCTCAATAACTCCTTCAGTCCCTACATAGGCAACCATTTGGGAAGTGTCACTGTCCCTACTATAGAAGTGAGACCCTGAGCCAAAGAGGGGTGGGTGACTCACAGAACCTCACAGAGCTGGTAAACAGTGGGGTTAGGGAAACATGAACTGCTTTCCTCTGTCTCCCCAACATTGAAGATATCTCTGATGCTGTCCAAGTTATTTTCCCCAAGAATAAATGTTTCATAGTACATTGGTAGATGCCAGGGGCTGGCGGGGGAAATGGAAAGGGGCAACGGGGACTTAGTGTTTAATGAGGACAGAGTCTCAGTTTTGCTTGCTCAGTTGCTTCAGGTATCTCCGACTCTTTGCAACCCCAAGGACTGTAGCCCACCAGGCTCCTCCATCCATGGAGTTTACAGGCAATATTACTGGAGTGGGTTGCCATTTTCTTCTTCTTGAGTTTCAGTATAGGAAACTGAAAATTCAGGAGATGGATGATGGTGAAAGTTGCACACAATGTGAATGTACTTAGTGCCACTGAACTGCACAGTTAAAAACGGTCAAAATAGTATATTTTATATTATGTGACTTTTACCGCAAAAAAAAAAACATTAAAAAAGAATAAATGTTTCATATTAAAATGTTTTAACTGATTTAACATGCAGTTCATAATCAAGCTATTCTGTTTTGTGTCATGTTTGTTTTGTTGGAGATAGTTAACATATGCCCTCTCTCCATTTCTGCCACTAACATCCACTAACATGAACTTCTTAATATTTTGGCATCCAGCAACCACTTGGCGCCTTGCTCTAGTTCTCTTCTCTGACCTTAACTTTGCATGTTGGGGAGGTAGGCAGGACTGAATGAGCCAGCAGCTCATCTCTTCCTTTAGTTCCAGGGAGGCTCTTCAGTCTCCCCTCTGATCTGCCTCTTCTCCAGACTCTATCCTCTCATTCTCCCCACTTTCCCTCATTCTTCAGTCTCTTTTTCCTTCAATAACCAAAAACTACTTAGACCCTCAATAGTACACTCTCCCAGAACCCCATGCAGATGGTGCTCAAGGGTCACCACAGCTTTCAAGTAGCTTTCTCTCAAGGTCTTGCCCTCTTGATGTCTTCATCTTTTGGCTTCCACAACACTGAACTGCCTTGCTTCCCTCGATACTAATCATTCCTCTTGTATCTTCCTCATGGGTCCTTATCTGCCTTTCCCTTCAGTGCTATATCTCCGAGGTTCAGCCCTCAGTCCTCTTTTCTTCTCCTCCAATCCTTTCCTGGGTCATCAAATTCGTTCCATGTGTTTACTCTCTTTGGACTAACTCCCTAATCTGTATCTCTATCCTTAGCCTCACTCTCAAGCTCCTCCACTTCCAACAGTCTGCCAGAAGCGGCCCCTGGAATGACTCATTGGCATTTCCAATCCCACCTGTCCTGGTAAAGCATTCACCATCTCTCACTGAATCAGCCCCTTCTGTCCTCCTTATTTCTAGGAAATACTGCCTTCAGTCACCCAGCTATAAAAATGTGTTGTAATCTTAGATTTCTCCATCTTCCTCACCCATGGTATTCTACTAGTTTCAAAGTATGAAGATCCTCCTTACATCTCTCTCATTACTACTCTATTCAAAAACCCTCAGGAGTCCTCTGCTGCCTGTTGATGAAGAGCCGGCTCTCACCCTATCTGTGCATTTCATCTCTCCATTGGTAGCCCAAACCAATCCTTCTTGCCATAGTTTGCTCCCACCAAACTAGCCACTACCCTCTTCTCAAACACATCCCAAGCCTTTTTGCCTCCCTGTTCTGATGCCTGCTGTTCCTGACACCTGCAACACCTCTTCCAACACATGTGAGGTCTTTCCCAACTCCTTTCAATTCAGTTCAGTTCAGTCACTCAGTCGTGTCCAACTTTTTGCAACCCCATGAACCACAGCACACCAGGCCTCTCTATCCATCACCAGCTCCTGGAGTTTACCCAAACCCGTGTCCATTGAGTCAGTGATGCCATCCAACCATCTCATCCTCTGTCATCCCCCTCTCCTCCTGCCCTCAATCTTTCCCGGCATCAGGGTCTTTTCCAATGAGTTAGCTCTTTGCATCAGGTGGCCAAAGTACTGGAGTTTCAGCTTCAACATCAGTCCTTCCAATGAACACCCAGGACTGATCTCCTTTAGGATGGACTGGTTGGATGTCCTTGCAGTCCAAGGGACTCTCAAGAGTCTTCTCTAACACCACAGTTCAAAATAATCAATTCTTCAGCACTCAGCTTTCTTTATAGTCCAACTCTCACATCCATACATGACTACTGGAAAAATCATAGCCTTGACTAGACAGACTTTTGATGACAAAATAATATCTCTACTTTTTTTTTTTTTGCCATACATTGTCATGATATCACCATGGGTTTACATATGCTTCCCCTCCGGAACCCCCCTCCCTCTTCCCTCCCCCCCGCCCCGGGAAATCTCGCTGCACCAGCCCCGAGCATCAGTCCTGGGCTGGCGATTGACTAGACATATGAAAATTAACATGCTTCAATGCCCTTCTCCCATATCATCCCACCCTTACACTCATCCACAAAGTCCACAAGTCTATTCTATACATCTGCGTTCCTTTTGCTGTCTCGTATGTTGGGTTCTCGTTACCGTCTTTCTAAATTCCATATATATGCGTTAATATACTATATTGTTGTTTTTGCTTCTGGCTTACTTCACTCTGGGTAATGGGCTCCAGTTTCGTCCATCTGAGTAGAATTGCTTCAAATGAATTTTTTTTTAATGCTGAGTAATATTCCATTGTGTATATGTACCACAGCTTTCTTATCCATTCATCAGTTGATGGGCATCTAGGTTGCTTCCATGTCCTGGCTATTGTAAACAATGCAGCGATGAACATTGGGGTACACGTGGCTCTTTCAATTCTGGTTTCCTCGGTGTATATGCCCAGCAGTGGGATTGCTGGGTCATATGGCAGGTCTATTTGCAGCTTTTTAAGGAACCTCCACACTGTTTTCCATAGTGGTTGTACTAGTTTGCATTCCCACCAACAGTGTAAGAGGGTTCCCTTTTCTCCACATCCTCTCCAGCATTTATTGCTTGTAGACTTTTGGATGGCAGCCATTCTGACTGGTGTAAAGTGGTACCTCATTGTAGTTTTGATTTGCATTTCTCTGATAATGAGTGATGTTGAACATCTTTTCATGTGTTTGTTAGCCATTTTTATATCTTCTTTGGAGAAATGTCTGTTAAGTTCTTTGGCCCACTTTTTAATTGGGTTGTTTATTTTTCTAGAATGGAGCTGCAGGAGTTGTTTGTATATTTTTGAGATTAATTGTTTGTCTGTTGTTTCATTGGCTATTATTTTCTCCCATTCTGAAGGCTGTCTTTTCACCTTGCTTATAGTTTCCTTTGTTGTGCAGAAGCTTTTAATTTTAATTAGGTCCCATTTGTTTATTCGTGTTTTTATTTCCAATATTCTGGGAGGTGGGTCATGGAGTATCCCGCTTTGGGTTATGGCAGAGAGTGTTTTGCCTATGTTATCCTCTAGGAGTTTTATAGTTTCTGGTCTTATGCTTAGATCTTTGATCCATTTTGAGTTTATCTTTGTGTATGGTGTTAGAAAGTGATCTAGTTTCATTCTTTTACAAGTGGCTGTCCAGTTTTCCCAGCACCACTTGTTAAAGAGGTTGTCTTTTCTCCATTGTATATTCTTGCCTCCTTTGTCAAAGATAAGGTGTCCATAGATGCGTGGATTTATCTCTGGGCTTTCTATTCTGTTCCATTGATCTATGTTTCTGTCTTTGTGCCAGTACCATACTGTCTTAATGACTGTGGATTTGTAGTATAGCCTAAAGTCCGGGAGGTTGATTCCGCCAGTTCCATTCTTCTTTCTCAAGATTGCTTTGGCTATACGAGGTTTTTTGTATTTCCATACAAATTGAGAAATTATTTGTTCTAATTCTTTGAAAAAGACCTCTAGTAGAAGGAAAGAAATCTTAAAGATCAGGGCAGAAATAAATGCAAAGGAAACAAAAGTGACCATAGCAAAAATCAACCAAGCCAAAAGCTGGTTCTTTGAGAAGATAAATAAAATTGACAAACCATTAGCCAGACTCATCAAGAAACAAAGGGAGAAGAACCAAATCAACAGAATTAGAAATGAAAACGGAGAGATCACAACAGAAAACACAGAAATACAAAGGATCATAAGAGACTATTATCAGCAACTATATGCAAATAAACTGGACAACCTGGATGAAATGGACAAATTCCTAGAAAAGTACAACTTTCCAAGACTAAACCAGGAAGAGATAGATAATATTAATAGACCCATCACAAGCACGGAAATTGAAACCGTAATCAGAAATCTTCCAAAAAACAAAAGCCCAGGACCAGATGTCTTCACAGCTGAATTCTACCAAAAATTTAGAGAAGAGCTAACACCTATTCTACTCAAATTCTTCCAGAAAATTGCAGAGGAAGGTAAACTTCCAAACTCATTCTATGAGGCCAACATCACCCTAATTCCAAAACCCGACAAAGATGCCACAAAAAAAGAAAACTACAGGCCAATATCACTGATGAACTTAAATATCTCTACTTTTTAATATGCTCTCTAGGTTGGTCATAACTTTCCTTCCAAGGAGTAAGTGTCTTTTAATTTCATGGCTGCAATCACCATCTGCAGTGATTTTGGAGCCCCTCAAAATAAAGTCAGCCACTGTTTCCCCATCTATTTGCCATGAGGTGATGGGAACGGATGCCATGATCTTAGTTTTCTGAATGTTGAGCTTTAAGCCAACTTTTTCACTCTCCTCTTTCACTTTCATCAAGAGGCTCTTTAGTTCTTCATTTTCTGCCATAAGGGTGGTATCATCTGTATATCTGAGGTTATTGATATTTTTCCCGGCAGTCTTGATTCCAACCCCCTTACTGACACCTTAATGAGGCTTCTTAAATTTTTGAGGTATCTATCATGTTCTCTTCTTTGTTTTCCCCCTTCATGGATCACAGCCTTGTTGTGGCGTGGGTACTTGGGCAACTGAATGAAGCTATGAGCCATGCTGTGCAGGGCCACCCAAGATGGATGGGTCACAGTGAAGAAATCTGACAAAATGTGGTCCATTGGAGAAGGAAATGGCAACCCACTCCAGTATTCTTGTCTGGATAATCCCATGGACAGAGACATCATATTGCAAACAAAAGTCTGTATAGCCAAAGCTATGGTTTTTCCAGTAGTAGTGTACCGATGTGAGAGTTGGATTGTAAAGAAGGCTGAGTGCTGAAAAATTGATGCTTTCAAATTGTGGTGCTGGAGAAGACTTTTGCAAGTCCCTTGAACAGCAGGGAGATCAAAACAGTCAATCCTAAAGGAAATCAACCCTGAATATTCCTGAATATTCATTGGAAGGACTGATACTGAAGTTGAAGCTCCAGTACTTTGGCCACCTGATTCAAAGAGCCAACTTATTGGAAAAGACTGATGCTGGGAAAGATTGAAGGCAAAAAGGAGAAGGGGACAGCAGAGGATGAGATGGTTAGCTATCCTCTGCAAGCAGTGAGATCTTTGGAATAAGGATGATAGCTTCTGAGCACTGCCACATATTTGTTTAACTTGTTTAAACCTCTCAGCAACCCTGCAAAGTTGACACTGTAATTCCTATTTCAGAGATGAGGGAACTAAAACACAGACAGGTTCAATGGCATGTTTAAGTTCACAAAGCTAGAACAGAGGCACCTGGGTTCTCACCCCAACCCTCTGGTTCCAAAGCCCATGCTCTGACCACAATGGTGTAATGAAATGCAGATTCTAAATGGTGAGAGTTTACTCCTAGGTTTTAATGGCCAAAATAGCAAAACCACATCCTGGGCTGATCTTCACAGGTATGGCCTGACATGCACAGATGTGTATTTGATTGTGATTGTGATTTTGAGTATATGAGCCATGCAATGGGGGAGCAGGGTTGCATTCTGCAATTTAGCTGGTGTTTGTATATCTGCTATTTCTTCCCCAACACAAACTTCCAGAGAGGAGGCAGTACTCTCCATGATTTTATTCTGCCTCTGGAGTCTAATCTAGGGCTTATCATATAGTAGATGACCCACAATTTTAGAACTGAATTGTATTTTCATGTGTAAAGTCAGTTCTCAAGCTACACACCTGTAAAGCTTCTGTTGCTTGCCCCAACTTCTCCCAGCCTCCTGACACACACCTACTCTCTCACAGAACAGGTGCAGTTCAGTAGAATGTAAGCAAATCAGCTATGAATGTCAAAACAGGATTTAATCAATTATTAATTTGGGAGAACCAGGAGAACAGCAAGTAAATACCCCAATGAGGTCATGCTATGAAAAATGTGAAAGTCTCTTAGACCTAATATTTAATTTAGACTTACTGTCTGAGTTACTTCCCAGCTTCCCAGATGCAAGCCAGAGGCCATCAGACAAGACTTGTGATGATACTCAGCAGCCATAGAGGCCTAATGCAAAGGCCAAAGAGGAACCACTCCCTTGGGACAAGTGCCCAGAGGGCAGAGGCTGAAAAGCTTCTCCAAAGAGACCAATTAGCTCAAGTGTAGGAACCAAAGAGCCTGAGCTCTGACATCTGGATAAGTCAGCCGGCGGAGTCAGGGCTTGGTCTGATGATTCTGTAAGAGGTTAGGCTCTGAACCAGCATCAGCATCAGACGGTCACTGCTCCGTTCTCTCCAAGCCAGCCAGGAGGGTGATACAAGCATGGAAACATTACGTAGGGCTAAGATGAGAGGACTGGTTACTGACTGTTACTCTCTGGCTGTAACAGTATTTAGGTGTCAGGGCCACAGCGAATGCCAAAGGGGAGATGGAATGGAGGATGGAGGAGTGGAAAGACTGAGGGAAGCAGATTCAGAGCATGCATTTCCCGGCCCACTCAATTCACTTCACTTCCCCTGCTAGTTCTTGGCACCCATGTCATCTTGGCCACTGCCCTTGATCCCAAAAAACTGCCTTCCTATAGCCTCCCAATGATTTCTCTCTCTCTCTCTCCCATGCTTCTGCCCAGAGACCTTCTTCCCTTGTTCTTCTGTGCTCACAGCCTCTAGACTCAGTTTCCTCTCCTCTGATCCCTTTCTGAGAAGGATGTGTCCTCTCCTTGCTCAGCATCCCAAATCCATAAAGAAGATTCAGCTTCCAGGGCCAGGAAATCCATGGAGGTTTAAGATACAGAACGGAATCTCTTAGTTACTTAATGATGCTCCAACAGGGAACTTCTCAGAGCCCAGTGGGAACCAGTTACCAAAATGTCTCTTATCAGGCTGGGTTCAGACCCCAGAAAGGCATCCACACCAACCAGACCCCACCTGGGGTGCAGCGGTGGGGGGAGAATCAAGGCCCAGGCAGGTCCTAATGTACCAATGCTCTTTCATGGAGTTGAGGGATGGTGATGGGTCCAGCTGACTGCAGAGCTCGCTGATGAGCTGCTACCCAGGGAGGAAGTGCTGACAGTGAGCACAGAGCAACTCTGCAACAGAAAAGGAAGTGGCAGGGAGACACTCCCACCTGCCAGTCAGTTGGGGTTGGAACCCCCACCCCACTGAGCACACTACAGCCTCCCAAGTGGGTGCAAGTTACTTTAAGTGACACATTCTTTCCTACTCCTCACATTTTTTTCCCCAGCTCAAATCTGATATAAGTGAGTGTCCAGGACAGCCCTAAACCAACACCATTGACTTGGTCATTGGGAAAGGCCCAAGAAGAACTGGTGCATGGCCCATTCATTTCAGAGATTCTCGAGTGAGGGGGAGCAGGGGGCCTCGCCATCCTCTGCAGCCCCTGGCTTCTGCAAGGCTGGTGTTGGTGATGGAGCCCCCAGATCTTTGTGAGACTGCCCCCCTCCACTGGTGGACAGTTCCCAAGCAGCTCAGAGTTGGTGAGCTCTAGCTGCGTGCCACACTCTGGGTCAGCTGCTTTCCAGGAGTTCTCTAACTCTCCCATGTAAGTACTGTTATGATTCCCAAATTCAGATCATGAAGCTCTGGCTTACAGAAGAGGACTTCCTTGTCTAAGATCACAATAGCTCAAAAGTGACCAGACCAAGACTCACACTCTGAGTTCTTAACTAGAATAAGGTTGTGAACTATCATCCATGCCTGGAGATCAGTGAAATTACACAGGAGGAAAGGTGGAGGGAGGTGGGACCCGTGATGGTCTGGGGTGTATTTACCTTATTCAGATGAGGCAGCTGCCACCCAAGTTCCATTTCTTGTTCCATGAGAGAATATGAACCTAGGTGATCAGATCTTCAGATCTGAGGTTATAAATTTAGATTTATAAGCATAATCTCCCAATTGCATTTGGTTATTGACATATTTTTTTTAAAAAATTGCAGTACAAGCCAACACTGAATAGGTCTCATAACCACATCTGAGAGCAGGCTCCTGATGGTGCTCACCGTAATGCTATTCTAAAGCCCAGGGTCTTGGCCCTGGGATTTGCTGTCTTCAAATGATTGTGTAGGTTTAGCTCTGATGAATCAGAGTTTTTCTTCTTGTTATTTCATCTATGGCCTCAGTTCTGACATCAGGAGCAGCAGGCATTCCTAATCACTCTTCTCCTATCCTCTTCACTAGACTAAATACCCCAACCCTTTTAAGCATCCTCTCTTGGTTGGTTGACAGGACCTTTGCCATGCTGACCCCAGACTCACTGATGCCCACTCTCATGACTCCCTAAATCCACTGCTTCGAACTGAGCCCTACCTCCCCTGAATGGTCTTTGCCATGTAGAGCAAGGCCAGCTCTCTGCCCCCACCAAGATTCATCCAAGAATGGAACCCAAAGTCACTTGACTTCTTTGGCGGTTGACAGTTCGCCGCACGTTTAGCGAAGGGTTCCTAGCCCTTCTCTTCATTGTTCCTCTTGTGGGGAGTGTCACCCCTAGCCACCAGCCCCTCTCCAGAATGGCCCTGAACAATCACTCCAGTCCTTACAGGGACTGCCCCGGGGGTTAGCCCTCTAACACCCATGGCCGTGAAACCCATGCTTGGCTAACCTTCTCTTCAGAGAAGAGAGCCCTTGGCACCATCTCACTGAGCTGTGAAACAAACCCCGCCCTCCTCCGTGCCTCTGTCCCAGTGTTTGGGGGACTTTTCTATGACTCATTACCTCCAAAGAGTCTCCCCACTGCCTGATTCTCATTGTCCAAACATACCACGCACAGACTAAAAGCCTGGCTGGAGTCACCATGGGTCAGAAGCCAGATGAGTCAAAGGTGAAAACTCAGAGGGTCAGGGGGAACAAACCGTCTATACTTGACAGCTGTGGGCTTCACCATCTGCCACAATGAGGGGCCTCTTTTGGTTCCAGTCCTGCCTGCCAACTTCCCTTATGAAACGGGGAAATGTAGATCTGATGAGCAGAGCTGGAAACTGAGAAAAGCAAAGCAGCCCATTTTCTGCTCTCACTATGCCTCCTGGTTCTTTCCCATGACCACTGGGGCTGGGACTGAGCTGAGCAGCTGGATTCTCCCCTGAGTAGACTCACAGATGTCATATCTCTGGCACAGACTCTCAAAAAGGTCCCAACTGGGAAGGTTTCCTGGTGGCCAAGTGATCCCTCACAGCTGCTAGCCCAGTGACAAGGGATTCCAGCTGGTGCAGCAGGGTGACAAAATACAGATCCAGGCTTTGTCTTTTGGCTACAGAACCTGTCTGCCCCAGTCACTAGACTCAGGATGTAATTTATCAGCAAGGTGACTGTGGGGAACCTGAGCCTTCAGCCCATCAAACCACTTAAAGCAGATTTTTGAGATAGCATCACAAGCCCCACCAAAGACCGTCAGCTTTTCACTGAGAGGTCCTGAAGCAGCCCGTGCACCCCACAAGTGTGCACTCAGGCATACACGGATGGGGGCTTGCATATGGGCACACGGCACCACGGACGTGACTTACAGACAATGGCATCAGGCTCAGGCAGTGTCAGCATTAGGAAAGAACATGAATTCTAACAGTTTTAGTAGCTGAACCCTCAGTCCAAACACAACCCTATGCAGAACCAAGGTCCAAGAGCAGCTGCTCAGGTGGAAACTCGGGTGGAGCCAGAACCACGCCCACTCAGACTCTCCCAACCTCTACCCACAAGGGTCCCTTAGCCTCTTCTGCCGAGTGCTAGGCTCCACCTGACACAGCTGACAACCCACCTCACTAGTTCAATCCCTCATTGTTCAGAAGGGGAAACAGGCTCAGACCACGTGTCGTGCATTTGCCAAGGTCACATGGTGAATACATAGTACAGATTCAGCCGAATAAAAGGACTTGTAAACTGGGCCTTCAGTGAACCAAAACATCTGTACAAATGGTAGCTTCTGCAGGTAAGAAGAGTAGAAGCATCTGCACACAAGATGAATTTTAATTTTGTCTTTGCTACTCTGCAGCCGCCTGTACTCAGACCAGCCCCCCATCTCAACTGGCTTAAGGCTGGGGCTTGGTCCAGCAGCTTTCTTGAGGCCTCTCCTGGTCAAACTTCAGCATCTAGAAAATGACAAGGACTCAGAAGAACAGAGCTGCCAGTGAGCGGAGATTAGGTTTCCAAACGAAAGGGCGTGCCCAGGAGGCAGGCACTGTGGCCACACTCCCCCCGCCCCCCACCCCTAGGGTTCAGCATTTCTCTTGCAGTTCTTAGTCACCGTGGCTGTCGTCAGGCCACAGACTGGTGCTCTGCTCTGGTTGCAGGAGAATGAAGAAAATGCAGAGGAGAGGAGGAAGGAGGAGGCAGAACCCTGGGAGGGAATGAGACCAGGGCCTCCACCTGAGACCAGGTTCTGCTCATCCTCCTCTCACCCAACGTCTGTGCCTCTCCTGTCTCCCATAGCTCCTCCTGCACCTGCCTGATGATGCTCCTGCACTCCTCACCCTAAAGAAGCCCCATCACCTCTGATGGCACTTAGTTGCTGCCCTTTCAAATGGTGAAGGCTAGTGTTCGCCACGCCCCTCTCCCCAGTCACAGCCCACAGCCCTCCTGTTACAATCCTACTCTTGGGAGGCTCCTGGACCTAGTGCAGCACCAGATTCCCTTGCTTTTTGACCATCTGTCAACAATCTGTCCCTCCCCAGTCCTCATGAGCCTTGGCACCTGCCCTGCAGGCTTCCCCTGGAGTCTAGGCGTCACCCTGACATCCAGGCTTCTGGGCATCGTCATTGCTCACTGACCTCCTCCTTTCTTCCTTCAGCCTATCTGTGACTATGAAGGGCTCTTAAAGGTACAGACTTGGAGAAGGGCATGGCAGCCCATTCCAATATTCCTGCCTGAAGAATTCCATGGACAGAGGAGCCTGGCGGGCTACAGTCCTTAGGGTTGCAAAGAGTCAGACACGACTGAAGAGACTTAACTTAACACAAGGGTACAGACTAGGCTGAGAGAAGGGACTTGTTTTTCTTTTATGAGAAAGACCCATTCTTGCCCTCCCTTGCTGGGTGACAGGAAACACCTGAAGACTGCTGATAAAGTGTTACATAAACAGGTCAACCCAAACCTGAAACCCGGAGAGTAGTTACCAAGAAAGGAGGTGCTGATGGAGCACACAGAAGAGTAACCAGCATCTGGTGTCAGTATGGAAGATTCCCTAAAAGTCAACCTACAGCTCAGTTTCCAAGGAGGTGGGAGAAAAGCGGGACAACAAATATGAGCATGGATATTATTTGCCCTCTGCAGTACCCTTCCCTGGAGAATCCCATGGACAGAGGGGCCCGGCAGGCTACAGTCCAGGGACTGCAGAGTGAAACATGAACACGACCGAGGGACTAACTTTTTTCATTTTCAGACAAAGAACGACGTGAGCAAAGGCAGAGAGGACGGGAGCTGAATCGCAGGTCATGCTGAGGCATATAACAAGACATGAGGAAGTGAGCTTTGATGGAAGCACCCCTTAAGAGCCAAACAGGGCATTCTGAGTCTTCACAAAAGCAAGGGATCTCTAAGGGGACGGAGGTGAAAGGAAGGTGCTCTGAGAAGATTCTGACCAAGGACACTGCAGGTATGTGGTGACCCCAGGATGAGGGGCTAGACTCGGGGCGTTGGTAGTGGAAAGGGAGGCGCCAATCCCAAAGCCCTAACTATAACTCCCACCAGCATATCAAGGCCAGAGGGGCAGAGGTTGGGTCCCCTTCGTCTCAGAGCTTTGACAGCGCCTGGCCTGCCCTAGGCCCAGCTGTCCGTGGGCTTTGTGCTGCCATCTGGTGCTGGTGGAACGGAAGGCCAGTCTGAGTGATTCCAGGACTTGCAGTTCGAGGTGCGGCCAGGGAGGGTGTTGCGAGTAGCTGTCGGAATTTGCTGAGGCTCTTAGGGAGAGGTGGTGACACGGGGGTCCTCAAATCCTTAGTTTCTCTAAAAGGGGCAGTTTCCTTGCCCTTTTGTCATCCCTTGTATGGCCACCATTTAGCACAGGGTTTGGCACAGAGCAGGCACGTAGTATTTATTGTTTTTTCCAACAATAATAATGCATTAACAATTGTTGGATGCCTGCGATGCAGCAGGTGCTTATGTATATCGTCTAAGTTATATCTCATAACAACCCTGAGGTGAGAATAGTATGATTTTTTTTAATAGAAGAAGGAACTGAAACTGAGCAATTCACTGAATCCCTCAGTGAGTATTTGCTGAGCATTCACTGTGTGTCATATGGTGCTAGACACTGGGGATGGGGAGGGGAAGGCCAGGAGTGGGAACTCTTCTAGAGTTAACCCCTGTGAGAAGAAGAGAGGGGTGATGCAAATAACCCCATAGTAATTAATGGGTTTTAATTGTGATGAATACCCTAAAAGTATTCATTCAGGAGGAAAAGTACAGAGTACTTACAGATGTTATTGTGTAGTCCATGCTCAGTCGTGTCCTACCCTTGCGACCCCATGGACTGGAGCCCACCAAGCTCCTCTCTCCATGGAATTTTCCAGGTAAGAATATCAGAGTGGATTGCCATTTCCTTCTCCAGGGGATCTTAACTTTTAAGTCCTTCGGATGAAAATCCTTACTTTTGTTTCTGTCTCTTCATGGGATCTATTCTCTTTTCTCTCTTCCTGATCAATTACTCTTCTCTGCCAATGCAATAACTTTTTGTGTGTCATCATCAGCATCTGGTGAACACACGCTTACATAAATGAATGAATGAATCAATGAATGAATGAATTCATGGACACTTTTATGTCACAAACATATGTCACTTCTTCACCACAGCCCAAACAGTGTGCTTATGAAGACACAGCTCCTGTTATCGAGTTACTCACGGGAAGGGAGAAATATGGCAACAAATATTCAAATGTTGAATAAGCATACAGGGAAAGAGAGAACACTTATGCTAAGAGGAGGTACCAAGTGATGCCTACTGCTCAGGGTGATCTGCAAACATCAGCAGCATCTGGACAAATCATGGCCATCACACCATTTCTTTGACTCTTTAATAAATGTCCTATGATGGGACCTCTATTTATGCTGTCTTGTTAAATTTAATTTTCTGGTTTACTGAGACTTATTCAAATTCAATAACAAAAATGCATTTCCCAAATAGGTAGTTCTAAAACTTATCAGCCCTTAGGATCTCCTGAGGATCTTTTAAAATCTCTGATGTCAGCGTCTCATCCCAGGCACTTTGATTTAATTGATCTGAAATGTGACCTAGATACCAGGAATTTTAAAATATCCCTCAGGAGAACCACTCTTGAAGATCCTCAAGGATCTGGCTTGGAAGGTTCATGGAGCCAAATGCAAGTTTGAGGAGAGCATGGGAGGTCCTGCACCCAGGGACTTGCTCCTGAGTCTGAAGGGCAAGACCATGACCCTCAAGCAACCCTTGCTGAGCCCTTAGTCAATCAACAGTGTGTGAAGTTGGGCCCACTCACCCAGCAATCATCTAGCACTCACTTGCGCCCCCATTGAGCGCAAGTCAGCTAATCTGTGGTCTCAAGGATCTGGCTAGGGAGGTGGGTCTAAAATGTTCAGCAGAATCTTGTGTGATTGGCAATAAGATGTGGGAGCCCCAGGGTGTGAAAAAAGCACTGCAGTGGGACATCTTATCTGGCCTCCTTTACCCTTTCAAGTCCTATCCTCTTATGCAGTCCTCCACAAAGAGAACTAGACCAATGAAAACCCATGGGGCACCCATTATATGCCAGGCAAGAAGTGCCAGGCACTGGGTGAAGCCCCTTAAGGTAGTGCAGAGATGAGAGGGATGGAGCCCTACTCTCAAAGGGTTCACAGATTTAGGGGGATGGAGTCTTTCTGTCTTATTTTTCTCATGCAAAACAATGTGGGGTAAACCCTGTCCCCGAGTAGAAGCCAGCGCTGTAGGAATATGGAAGATGGTCAAGTCAGCCCTCATGCACTGCAGGAGGGGACTCTTCCCAGCAAACCTTAACAGATGGTGGGATTCAGAGGGTGAACATGGAGGATGGGGAAAGCATTTTCTCCTCCCCTATTTTGCTAGACTCTTTTCCCTTTTCTCTCTCTTCTTTAAAGCCCATGGATCAAACCCAAGATGCCAGCTCCCACTCAGGACATGCCCATTGCGGAGAATAGAGCTGGCGATTACCTCTTGGCCTTTGTGTGACCCATACCGATTAATGCTGTGGCTGCACACTGCCTTTCCCCTTATCAGGGTGCACGTGCAACCTGGGATCAGTTCAAAGTCCCTTCAACCATCACCATCACCTACAAACAGTAAGGTTTTTTGGTTAAGGCACTTGGGAAACAGATGATCAAAAGCAGGCTTAAGAGTTTGTACTTAAGCAGAGACATTACTTTGCCAACAAAGGTCTGTATAGTCAAGACAATGGTCTTTTCAGTAGTCATGTATGGATGTGAGAACTAGACCATAAAGAAGGCTGAGTGCCTAAGAATTGATGCTTTCAAACTGTGGTGCTGGATAAGACTCTTGAGAATCCCTTGGACAGCAAGGAGATCAAACCAGTCAATCTTAGAGGAAATCAACCCTGAATACTGGGTGAAAGGACTGATGTTGAAGCTCCAATACTTTGGCCACCTAATGGAAACAGCCAACTCACTGGTAAAGACCCTGATGCTGGGAAACATTGAAGGCAAGAGAGAAGGGCGACAGAGGATGAGATGGTTGCATGGGATCACTGATTCAATGGGCATGAACTTGGGCAAATTCCAAGAGATTGTGAGGGACAGGGAAGCCTGGTGTGCTGCAGTCCATGGGCTCTCGAAGAGTTGGACACAACTTGGTGACGGAACAGCATCAACATACTTTGAACACCAGTGTTCTAGTGATGGACACTTTGGCATTGTCCAGTCTTTTGCCACTACAGGTCATTCTGCCACGACTGACCTTGTGCACAGGTCATTTTGATAAACTCAGGTACACCCATAGGATAAATCCTTAGGATGGAATTGCTAGGTCAAAGCGTAAATGCATTTGTCATTTTGAAAACTATCACCAAAGTGCCCTGCACAGGAGTCAAATCAATTAGCACTCCCTCTGACAATGAACCAATGAGAGAGCCTGTTTCTCCAGAGCCCAGAATGTGAAGTGTGTAGCCCTATTTTTGAGTTATTGTCAAATTGACAGGTTAAAAAAATGATATCTTTGTGTAGTATAAAGAGCAGTTATCCTAATTATAAGCGAGAGAATGTATCTTTTCACACATCAAGGGACATTTGCATTTCTTTGCCTGTGGACTGATTATTCATGGTCATTTTCCATTTTTTATTGTGTTGTTTATCTTTTTCTTCATTAATTTCTTTCAGTTATATATTTATGAAGGAGATTAGCCCTTTGTCTGGATTATGAGTTGCAAATTTGTCATTTGTCTTTTGGATTTGCTTACTGTATTTTTTATTATGTACAACTGTATTTTTATTATTGTTGAATTTATCATTTTTTATGTTATTGTTCTGATATTTTGAGAGAATGCCAGTAAACGATTTTGAGTCATATATAGAAAGATGTTCTCTACCTTATGATCATAAAACATTACCCATGATTTCTTCTAGTGTTATGTTTTACTTTTTACATTTGGAGCTTTGTTATTGTTCAGTTGTTAAGTTGTGTTCAACTCTTTGAGACCCCACGGACTGCAGCACACTAGGCTTCTCTGTCCTTCGTTATCTCCAGCAATTTGCTCAAACTCATGTCCATTGAGTCAATGATGCCATCCAACCATCCCATCCTCTGTCATCCCCTTCTCCTGCCCTCAATCTTTCCCAGCATTAGGGCCGTTTCTAATGAGTCAGTTCTTTGCATCAGGTGGCCAAAATATCGGAGCTTCGGCTTCAGCATCAGTCCTTCCAATGAATATTCAGGGTTGCTTTCCTTTAGAATCGACTGGTTTGATCTCCTTAACTTTTTACACTGGGAAAGGGTATGGGGTAGGATCCAACTTTTTGTTCAGATGACTACTCAACAATTATTATTATTATACCATGATTATAATTATTATACCATTATTAAGATGTCAGCCCTACTCCTATTGTGATGTCACCTTTATCATATATAAATTCATATAGATACTCAGGCTATTTCTGAAATTGCTGTTCTAATCCATTGGCCCATCTATTCATGATCCAAGACCACCACATGGTTCTAAATATTGAGGTTTTATAGTATGGCAACCCACTCCAGTATTCTTGTCTGGAGAATTCTATGGAAAGAGGAGCCTGGTGGACCACAGTCCATGCAGTCACAAAGAGTCAGACACAACTGAGCGACTAACATTTTTCACTTTCATGATGATTAGTGGGGCTTTTCTCCCCTCATTAAAAGAGTATGTTTAGATTATTGGTGGATTAAAGAAATTGCAGAAAAATCCCAGGGACAGAGTAACCTGGCAGGCTACAGTCCATAGGGTCACAGAGAGTCAGACACAACTGAGCAACTGAGCAGAGGGAGAAGCAGACCCGTTGGAATGTTTCTGCAGTGGTCCAAGGGTTGAGTAGATCAGAATGGTCAAAGAAGCAGAAGCTCCACCATTCTAAAGCAAGAATTTTCAGGGCTTGGAGATGAAGTCTTAACAAACGAAGGAGGAATAAAAAGTCAGAATGACGCCAAGATTTCTGGATTGGTAGCCCCAGCTCTTTGGGTTGCCTTGCCCCTGGAAGGCTCTTAAGCCTAGAAAGAGTTTTCCCTACCAGATCTTTCTCCAATTTCAACCCCCACTTCCAAGACTTGCCACTATGCACAGCTTTATAAGGTAGCCCCAGATTCACTTTTGCTTAAATGTTTACATTTTCCATTGTAAATGTAATACAGATTATTGAAAATCTAGGAAGGAAAGAAAAAAAAACACTCATAATAGAATCTTCAAACAACCATTTTTGATACATTCAGTTCAGTTCAGTCACTCAGTCATGTCTGACTCTTTGCGACCCCATGAACTGCAGCACTCCAGGCCTCCCTGTCCATCACCAACTCCCGGAGTCCACCTAAACCCATGTCCATCGAGTCGGTGATGCCATCCAACCATCTCATCCTCTGTCGTCCCCTTCTCCTGCCCTCAATCTTTCCCAGAATCAGGGTCTTTTCAAATGAGTCAGCTCTTCACATCAGGTTGCCAAAGTATTGGAGTTTCAGCTTCAAAATCAGTCCTACCAATGAACACCCAGGACTGATCTCCTTTAGGATGGATTGGTTGGATCTCATTTGAAATGCTGGTATATTATTTTTAGTCTTTTTGGGGGCCTATGTAGTAGTTGTTGTTCTTGTGCAGTTTGAACAACTTTATTAAGATATAATTAACACACTATAAAACACACTCATTTTAAGCCTAAAATTCAATGATATTGTAATAGATTTAGAGAATTATACAACCATCACAACAAAAAATTCACTCCTACCTTTTAGCAGTCAACCTTCACACCCTTACCCCGCCTAAGCCCCAGCAACCACTGATCTATTTTATTTCTCTATAGACATATCTTTTCTGGAAATTTAGCATGAGTGGAATCAGGCAATATGTGGTTTTTTTTGTGTTTAACTTCACTTAGCATGGTTTGAGGCACCCTTGTAGCAAATATACCAGTAGTCCATTCATTTTTTTACTGCTAAATAATATTCTATTGTACACATGGCTTCCCAGGTAGCTCAGTGGTAAAGAATCTGCCTGCAATGCAAGAGACCCAGGCTTGATCCCAAAATCCCCTGGAGAAGGGACTGGCGACCCACTCCAGTATTCTTGCCTGCAAACTCCCATGGATGGAGGAGTCCGGTGGGCTATAGTCTGTGAGTCTGTGGGTCTCTGGGGTCACAAAGAGTCAGACACGACTGAGCAACTAACATATACATTGTACAGATATACTACATTTTGCTTGCCTGTTAATCATTTGGTGGATATTTGGATTGTTTCTACTTTGTGGCTATTATAAGTAGTGCTGCTATGAACATTCTCATATAAATCATTGGATGGGCATATGCTTTTATTTCTCTTGAATGAATATGTAGGGTTGAATTACTAGTATGATAATAGGTGTATGCTTATTTTTAAAAGAAGCTGAAAACTATTTACTGAAGTGGATTTACCATTTTTCACTGCTACCAGCAGTGTCTGAGATTTCAGTTTCTCCACATCATCATCAAAAATTGGTATTGTCAGTATTATTTTATTATAGTTGATAGTGTGTAGTGGTTTCTCAATGTGATTTTAATTTGCATTTCCTGGTAACTAATGGTGTCAAGCATCTTTTCATATGCTTATTTGCCATTTGTATAATGTTCTTTGCTAAGATGTCTTTTCAAATCTCTTGCCCATTTTTAAATTGTTTTTTTTATTATTTACTTGTAGATATGTGTTAAATTAAGAAAAAAATTATTTAAAGCAGCATCAAAATAATAAAATACTCAGGAATAAATGTAGGAATTCTTTATGCATTCTGGATGTGAGTCCTTTATCAGATGTAGGATTTGCAAATATTTTCTCCCAGCCTGACTCTCTTTTTACTTTCTTAACGATATCTTCGAAGAGCAAATGTTTTTAATTTTGGTGAAGTATATTACGCTTTGTCAATCTTTTTCTTTTATAGGTCATGTTTTTTAGTCATATCTAAGAATTTCCCAATAACACAAGGTCACAAAAATTTTCTACATGTCTTCAAGTAGTAATTCAGCTTTAGCTCTTTCACTTATGTCTATGATCCATTTTGAGGTTGATTTCTGTCTATGGTATTGGGAAAGGCCTAAGTTCACACGTTTATGTACAGCTCTTCAGTTGTTCCAGCCTCATTTCTTAAAAAGACTATCCTTTCTACACTGAATTGCCTTCCCATCTTTATAAAAAATGTCCATATATGTGTAAGTCAATTTTTGGACTTTCTTTTCTGCTCAGTGTATCTATTTGTCTATCTTGATACCAGTATCACAGTATCTTTGTTATGGTAGCTTTACAATAAATCTTGAAATCAGGTAGTGTTAGTCCTCTAACTTTGTTCTTTCTGAAAGTTATTTGGTTAGTCCAAGGTCCTTTGGGTCCCATTTGTCAATTTCTATTAAAAATTATGCTGAGATTTTAATTAGGATTGCATTGAATATATTGATTCAACAACACCAGGGAAGAACTGGCATCTTAACAATATTGTGTCTTCTGAATTTGGAATGTAATATATCCTTCTGCTTATTTAGATATTTCATTTTATGTCAGCAGTGTTTTGTAGTTTTAAGTGTAAAGTTTTTCACACCTTTTATCAGATTTGTCCTTATGCATTTCATATTTAATGCTATTGTAAATGATGTTGCTAATTTCAATTTCTAACTGTTTGTTGATAGTATTTACCACTAATGTGGTTGATTTTTGTACACGGATCTTGTAACCTGACCTATGAATAAATTCAACTATAGATTTTAATAGCTTTTTTTGTAGATTTCATTGGATTTCTACATAATCATGTCATCTGTGAATAAAGATAATTTTACTTCTTCCTTCCCAATATGGATGTTGTTTTTTTTTTCACCTATTGCACTGGCTACGATCTCCAATAAATCTTGAACAGAAATGATGAGAGTGGACATCATTCTCTTCTTGATGTTAGGCAGAAAGCATTCCATTGTTCACCACTAAGTATTATGCCAGCTGAAGGTTTTTCATAGATGCATTTTATGAGGTTGAAAATAAAAGCACCCTCTATTCCTAGTTTGCTGAGATTCTATCAAGAAGGATTATTGCATTTTGTCAAATGTGTCTGTTGAGATAATCATATGATTTTTCTTTTGTATTTCTTCAGTATGTTGAATTACATTGGTTCTTGAAAGTTAAACCCAACTTGCATACCTAAAATAAACCTCACTTGGTCATGATGAATTATCTTTTTTCTGTTGTTTTTATTGATTTCATAAATTTTGTTCAACCTTTGCATTTATGTTCATGAAGCATATTGCTCTGTAGTTTTCTTTTCTTGTGACGTCTTTGTCTTTTTTTTTACTATCAGGGTAATGATGGAGTATTTTCTTTGATTTTCTGAAAGAGTTTGTGTAGAATTGTTTCTTCTTTAAATATTTGGTAGCATTCAGCTGAGCCTGAAATTTTATTCAGGGGCAAGTTTGCAATGACAAATTTATGTTTTTAATAAGCAGCAGAGTATTTGGCTGTCTCTTCTGTGTGAGCTTTGGTAGTTTGTGTCTCTCAAGAAATGTATCCATTTCACCAAGCTGTTGAAATTATTGGTATAAAGGTGTTCACTAAATTTTTTCCTTATTATTATTTTCATGTCTGCTGAATCAGTGATAATATCATCTCTTTTATATATGGTATTGTTTATTTCTCTTTTCATCTAGTTAAACTAACTAAATACATCAATTTTATAGATTTTTCTCAAAGAATTGGCTTTGGCTTCATTGATTTTCATCAATTGTTTTCTACTGTATTGATTTCCATCCTAATCCTTCTTTTTGCTTACTTTGAGTTTCATTTGCTCTTCTTTTCCTAATTTATTGTGTGTGTGTGTGTGTGTGTGCATGTTACCATTGTCTTTAATGTAGAAATTGGAAAAAAAAAAAAAAAAAGAAATTGGGGTTACTGATTTGAGATCTCTTTTTAAGACTGGTGTACAAGGCTATACATTTCTTCTAAGTACTGCTTTAATGGCATTCCAAATTATTCTGATGCATTAGATTTTTCTCTTTTAATCATCTTTTTATATTATTTTTAAAAATTAATCTTAGTTGTATTTGCCTTCATTCTTGAAGGATATTTGAGTGGATAAGGAATTTTTTTTTTTTTACTTTTTTTCCTGGTACTTTGAACTTATCTTTCCATTGCCTTTATGTCTCCATTGTTTCTCAGGAGAGGTCAGCTCTTAATCCTTTATTCCTTTATTTGAGTCATTTTTCTCAGGCTGTTTTGATGATTTTCTCTTTATTTTGGCTTTCAACACTTTGACTACAGTGTATCTGGGTGTGGATCTCTTTGTGTTTATCCTGATTTGGGTTTTTTGAGCTTCTTGGGTCTGCAGATAATTTTTAATCAAATTTGAGAAGTTTTCAGCCACAGGAAAAAAATCTTCAAAATGTTTTCTGCCCCTTAACCTCTCTCCTTTCCTTCTGGGAGTCTTATTACACATAATTTTGGTACATTGTATATTGTCCCAAAGATGTCATAGCTCTACTCATTTTACTTCCATCTTTTTTTATTTGTTCTTCATGTTGGATGATTTTTATTGATCTACCTTCAAGTTCACCAGTTCTTTTCCCTGACATCTTAAATAAACCTATTTAGTGTATTTTTCATTTCAGTTATTATACTTTCAATTCTAGAATTTACATGTGGTCCTTTTTTTAGTGTGTTAATGTTAGTCTCTCATTCATGTCTGACTCTTTGCAATCCCATGGACTGTAGCCCACAAGGTTCCTCTGTCCATGAAATTTTCTGGGCAAGAATACTGGAATGGGTTGCCATTTCCTTCTCCAGGGGATCTTCCCAACCCAGGGATTGAATCTGCATTGCAAGCAGATTCTCTACTGTCTGAGCCACTATGGAAACCAAGGTTGTAAAGCTCAGATTGTAAAGAATCTGCCTGCAATGCAAGAGACCTAGGTTCAATCCCTGGGTCAGAAAGATCCCCTAAGGAGCACATGGAAACCCACTCCAGTGTTCTTGTCTGGGGAAGCCTATGGACAGAGGAGCCTGGACTGCTACAGTCTGTAGGGTCCCACAGAGTCGAACATGACTGAAGCAACCTAGCATCAGCACCCCCTTTGAACTCTCCAAACTGGCCATTCAGGGCTTCCTGTTTTAGAGTTTTTATTTACCTAGATTCTCTCCCTATGTTGGGTCACTGTCATATTTTCCTTTAATCATTTAAACATTAATAATAGCTGCTTTTAAAGCTTTTTCTGCTAAATTCAACATCTGTGCTCATTTTTTTAAATTGCTTTTTTTCCCCCCGAGTATGGAACACACTTTTCAATTTCTTTGCATGTCTTACAATTTGTTGAAACTGGACATTTTTAGATAATATTTTGTAGCAATTCTTGACCCTGATTCTATTCCTCTATGGTTTTTACCTAGTTTTTCTTTGTTTTGTTGAATAACTTACCTGCACTTACTCTGTGACTACCAGTCAGTTTGCCATGTGCTGCCACTGATACGTCTGCTCAGTTTAGCCTGTCTTTGAAGGCTATCTACATAGCTGTGTAGACATAGTTTAGCGATCAGCAATTGATGGTCAGAGGTTGTGCTCAAGCACTTTGAACCAGTTTGGCTTCTACCCTCTACCAACAATCTGAGTGTGCACTGGGGAGCATATTCAAAGCTCAGGCAGGCTTTATTTTTCATTCTTTTTTATTTTTTAAATTATGAAAATATGGTAATCCATTTACAGGAGACTTGGAAAATATAGAACAAAGTGTCGTTCCACTATATATTACAATCATTTTAAGTAGATAAATTAAGAGTTTTAGTTGGAATTTCAGTATCAAACTCTCAAAAATTAATACAAGGAATAGACAGAAAAATAGAAGGATACAATAGATCTGAAAAGCACTATGAACCAACCCAACATAATTGAGATTTATAGAACTTTCACACAATAACAGGATACAAATTCTATTCAAGTTCCCATAGACTATAAACCAGAAGATACTGGAACATATCAAGGGACATAGAACAAGGTGCAAAATTTTCATGGTCTAAAGGTATTGAAATCATACAGAGTCTGTTCTCTTACCAACATGAAATTTTGTTAGAAATCAATATCAAAATATATTTGAAAATAACCCACTTATTTCCAAGTGCAATGTAACAATTACTAAGACAGATCTTAGACTTAGCCATTGAAAGCCTCAATAAAGCTAAAACACTGAAAAAACACAGGGGGTGATTGCAGAGAACTATTTAAATGAGAAGTTAATATCAAAATGAGAAATCAATATCAAAGATACTTTAAAAACCACATGTATTCAGAAATTAAATGTCCAGTTTTAAATATGGGTGTTATCTAAGAAGCCATAACAAGGACAATTAGAAAATATATGTAACAGAATAAAAGTGAAAAGAGAATGTATCAGAATTTGTTTCATGCAGCTGAAGCTTCAAGCAGGTTTTTATCTCAGCTTTTATTTCCTACTAAGTCCTCCCAGGACATGTTTGTGCAGGAGCAGACTCCCAGACAGCCAGAAATGTGTGCAGAGTTTATCTCGTCCCTTTGGAGCTATTTTATTTCCAGCTTTTCCTGTTAAATTTCTGAATACTCTACAGATCTGCTGCTGGCCTGAAACTTCAAACAAGCAGGGCTGTGGGCTTTCCCATTTGTTTTACACCAAGCTTGCTACTTTTACTGAAACTGTTGAACATGGGACTTTTGCCCTCCTTTCTGAATCAAGCAGCCTCCACCAGCAGTGAAACCGCTGGTTTTCATAGCCAGTCATATTCTACTAGCTCTCTCTCTCCTGAGCCAGGTGAGAGGGGACAGCCTGAAGCAAGTGCACCTCAAACTCCCATTGTTCTTACCAGAAGTTCAACAGTTTTTTATGAATGAGTTTTTCTTAATGTGTCGTTTGTATTTGATCAATTTTCAGAGCCAGCCCTGAAATGATTGTTTATGACCATTTTGTCCAGTTTAACATTAATTTTAGATAAGAGGATTTGCCAGTGTCTTCATTCTGCCATGGGGCTTCCCTGGTGGCTCAGACAGTAAAGAGTCTGCCTGCAGTGTGGGAAACCCGGGTTTGATCCCTGGGTTGGGAAGATCCCCTGGCGAAGGGCAGGGCAACCCACTCCAGTATTCTTGCCATGGACAGAGGAGCCTGGTGGGCTATAGTCCATGTGGTCACAAAGAGTTGAACATGACTGAACGACTAACAGTTTTCCTTTTTTTTTTCACCCTGTCATAGCTGGAAATCCTAAAAGTTGTTGTTTTTAATGGAGTTATAATCATGCTGTACATACAATTTTATGTTCTAGAGATAGCTGTATTTTATTGGGTTAAAGCATTATGCTACCAGGAAGGGCTATGGTTAAAATTAGCCCACTAATCCATTTTTCATGGAAGCTTGTGAAAAATTAGTAAATGAACCTTTATTCACCCAGTAAAGAACAGCATTCTAAAGAGTGGGACTTTGCAGGACAGAACAAGTCATGCGCCAAAGCCAGCATTCACACTCAGAAATCTCCAGAGACTGGTGTCTGGCGGAGGGTGGGTGGGTAATACTGAGGCACTGTAGTTATTTTAGAATTTCGAAAAGCCCAAGGAAAAGTCACACCTTTACTTGTAACAAGGCTGCCCAAGCAAAAGAGAATGTCAAGTGACTTTACTTTAGGTTGAATTCTCACACTTCAGTGAGGCGATCCACAGCCTCTCGTGTTGGCCAGAAGCTGTGTTGGCCCTTATAAATGTTCACGTTGTTAACAGTGGAGAGACACACTCATCCTTACATAATGAAAGCAGTTTGTTTTGCAGGCAAAGTGATCCCACACATGGGGTACTCAGGGTGGATGGGGAGGGTATTTTAAAAGGAACTTATAGGGGGAATGGACAAAAAAGCAGGAGCCGTGTAGAAGATGGGAAGACCTGGAGGTCTTGACTTCAGATGCTGCATGCCCTGATCCTTGTAGTCACCTCCTAGCCACATCCTCAGTTCAGGCCCTCTGTAGGTTAAAGCAGCAATTCACCACCTCACTCCCTGCCCCGCCCAGTCCCATCCTCTGGCCCTCTGCCAAGTGAGGGCCCCGTTCTGAATGGCACAGCCTTCACCTGGAGAAGGGGCAGTGGGAAAGGCAGGCAAGACCATGTGCACCCATGCCTAGGAAACAGTGTGCATACCATCAGAAAGATGGTCCACCAAGCCCAGCGGGCCAAATCACAACACGAGGACCTGGGGGTGAGGGGAGTGAGCACTGGGTTCTCAGCATTCTGCACGGGCCCCGGAAATGATGAGGTGACCTCTAAGATGTTGTCCAGCACGCAGGCTGCAGGGCTGACCTGCCTGAAGGGAACTGGGAGGGTCTGGAGAAGAGACAGCGTGTGCGAGGGCAGGACTGAGTTTGGATGCTGGAGACGTCAGACTTTTTCTGAGGGCTGAGAAGTCAGAAAGGAGCCTCCTAGCCCATGGTAGGGGCTAATCTCTTTCTCCCTCCCGCACTCCCCACTCTCATTAAGTCAGATTCTGCTTCCCGGAGGCTCACAGAAGCATAGTTCACAGCAGAATTTGCTGTGGAAGGTGTTACATGGAGCAATGGTCTTCTAGGAGATTAGACCCAAGTCACCCTGGCAGGCTGGAAACATTGTTCCTGGGGTGGGTAAATGATTGCAGGGGGTTGCCAGAGGAGTTTGTGTTATTTAAAGCTTCGGTTTCTGGGTTCTGTGTTTTCGGGGAGGAAGGAACTATTGTCAAGCAAGCTGATCTCAGGTGAGTTGGAAGTGCCGAGGGTTGGAGTCTGACAAATAGTGGGGGCAGGGGGACCCATTTTAATTAACTCTCAAAATCTCTCTGCAAGGAGATCCAACCAGTCCATCCTAAAGGAAATCAGTCCTGAATATTCACTGGAAGGACCGATGTTGAAGCTGAAACTCCAATACTCTGGCCGGCTGATGCGAAAACCTGACTCATTTGAACAAGACTCTGATGCTGAGAAAGATTGAAGGCAAGAGGAGAAGGGTACGACAGAGGATGAGAGGGTTGGATGGCATCACCAACTCAATGGACCTGAGTTTGAGTAAGCTCCGGGAGTTGGTGATGGACAGGGAGGCCTGGCGTGCTGCAGTCCACGGGGTCGCAAAGAGTCGGACACGACTGAGCGACTGGACTGAACCGAACTGAGCTAAAATCTCTCCCGCCCTGTCTTAAAAAGCCTCGGGATCTGGGTTAGCAAAGATGCAGGGAGTCACGTGCAGTTTTAGAAACCATGGCTAGTGGATACTCACTTCCCTTCTCTGCGGTACCGGTGAGGGGAGGGTGGCTCCAACCTCCCGCGTTGTTGCTGCCGCCGCAGTCTGTTGCCGCAGTGCGCAGATGCCGCCGCGTGTGGCGCCCTCTGGTGGCCACGGACTGCGCATGCATCTGGTTTGTTGTGCCGAGCGATCTCCTTTTCCTGCTCCCTGGGATTGGGAGCAGATTTCAAAGGCATGACAAGAGCGCTTAGGCCAACCTGTTATTACATGCTGGTTAGTAAGTGCTTCCTAGGTGCCGCTCACAGGGTTAATATAGATATTACCATCCATTCATTTATTTCCCCAATATATGCCAGGCATTCTCCTAGGAAGTCATATGTAAGCAGAGAGGCCATAAAGAAAGCAAGTCATGAGAACGTTTGGGAAACAAGTCTTCTAAGCCCTGCTGCAGGGATGAACTTGGGTTTGAGGACCAGCAAGGAGGCAGCTGGTCCAGCCAAATGAACATAGGAGGGTGGTTGGAAATGAGGTCAGAAAGGTATCCAGGGCACAGATGGTTCAGAATCTTCCAGGCCACAGAAAAGATGAAGGTGGTGCTGAAAACCATTGGACTTTGGACAAAGGCATGACAAAACCTGATTTCTGTTTCTAAAAAATCACTCTGGCTTCTGCGTGAGGCAAGCGTAGAGAGCTTGAGAGCCCAGGAGAGAGATGAGAGTGTCTGGTATTTGCATCATTCTTAGAGGAGATAAGACAAAACATTCAAAACACACTGAAAACAGAGACAATAAATAGAACTTGTTGATGGGTTAGTCAGTGGTAAAGAATCTACCAATCTGCCAGTGCAGAAGACCAAGAGACACGGGTTTGAGCCCCGCCTGGATTAAGCAGATCACCTGGAGTAGAAAATGGCAACCCACTCCAGTATTCTTGCCTGGAAAATTCCATGGACAGAGGAGTCTGGTGGACTACAGTCCATGGGCTCCCAATAAGTCGCACACAATTGAGCATACACACAGGCACACACGATGGGTTTAGTCAAAGGCTGTCTCCGGAGCTGGGCCCTAGGCAACTGAGTGAAGGGTAGCCCTATTTAAAGACATGGAAGAGGGTCAGGCTTGGGGGTGTGGTGAAAAAAATGAGAATTCCATTGGAAGTTCCTAATTGGCTGCCTATTAAAAGTGTAAGCGGTGGTGTAAGATACACCTGAGCATCCTTTTCCTTCTCTCCGTCATAACCCTCCTGTGTCTCTTATCAGAGGGCCAAGCACCCCCTATCCTGTTTCTCCAAAGGAAAGCCCACCCAGGGCAATAATGCCAAATAGAAAGATCAGAGGGCTTCAGTGATCTTCCAGGGTGCAGCTTCATCTGAATGGCAAAGCTGGGGAGGAGGCTGGGATTCTGGGTTCCTGTGACCCACCAGAGAAGAGTTAGAAGAGGAGGAAAATGTTTCACCACAAGTTAACACGTTGTTCTCTATGTGGCTGGACTATCCCACTGCAGAGTGTGGGACCCTGCGATCCTGAGAGGGAGGCAGCCACCACTTCCCCTTGTAGGCAACAGTGCCTGCTGAAGGCTGCCTCCCCTGTCCTCTGCCAGTCCTTCCCTCCTCATACACATTGTTCAAAACTCCCCACAGCTGGATACTAGTCCTGATCTCAGGTAGCCTCAGCCTGAAGTGGCTGGAAGCAGGATTTTGGAACCCTGGCCAGGGATTGAAGTCAGGCTGCAGCAGTGAGAGTGCTGAATCCTACACTAGCCCATCAGGGACAGTGTTGCTGTTCAGTCGCTCAGTCGTGTCTGACTCTTTGTGACCCCATGGTCTGCAGCACACCAGGCTTCCCTGTCCTTCATTATCTCTCAGAGTTTGCTCAAATTCATTGTCCATTGAGTCAGAGATGCCATCCAACCATCTCATCCTCTGTCATCCCCTTTTCCTCCCGCCTTCAATTTTCTCAGCATCAGCGTCTTTTCCAATGAGTCGGTTCTTTGCATCAGCCGGCCAAAGTATTGGAGCTTCAACTTCAGCATCAGTCCTTCCAATAAATATTCAGGGTTGATTTCCTTTAGGATTGACTGGTTTGATCTCCTTTCAGTTCAAGGGACTCTCAAGAGTCTTCTCCAGCACCACAGTTTGAAAGTATCAATTCTTCAGTGCTCAGCTTTCTTTATGGTCCAACTCTCACATCCATACATGACTGCTGGAGAAACTGTAGCTTTGACTAGGTGGATTTTTGTGGGCAAAGTCATGTCTCTGCAGTTTAATATGCTGTCTAGGTTTGTCATCACTTTTCTTCTAAGAAGCAAGAATTTTTAAATTTCATGGCTGCAGTCACCATCTGCAGTGATTTTGGAGCCTAAGAAAATAAAATCTGTCACTGTTTCCACTTTTTCCCCATCTATTTGCCATCAAGTAATGGGGTCAGATGCCATGATCTTAGTTTTCTGAATGCTGAGTTTTAAGCCAGCTTTTTCACTCTCCTCTTTCATTCTCATTAAGAGGCTCTTTAGCTCCTCTTTGCTTTCTGACGTTAGAGTGGTGTCATCTGCATATCTAAGGTTGTAGATATTTCTTCCAGAAATCTTGATTCCAGTTTGTGAGTCATCTAGCCTGCCATTTCATGTGATATACTCTGCATATAAATTAAATAAGCAGAGTGACAAAATACAGCCTTGTCAAATTCCTTTCCCAATTTTGAACCAATCCATTGTTCCATGTCTGGTTCTAACTGCTACTTCTTTACCTGCATGCAGGTTCCTCAGGAGGCAGGTAAGGTGGTCTGGTATTCACATCTCTTTAAGAATTTTCCACAGTTTGTTGCAATCCACACAGTCAAAGGCTTTAGTGTAGTCAATGAAGCAAGAGTAGATTTTTTTCTGGAACTCTCTTGTTTTTTCTGTGATCAATTGGATGTTGGCAACTTGGTCTCTGGTTCCTTTGCCTTTTCTAAATCCAATTTGAACATCTGGAAGTTCTCAGTTCATGTACCATTGAAGCCTACCTTGAAGGATTTTGAGCATTACCTTGATAGCATGTGAAATGAGCACAATGGTGTGTTAGGCATTGCCTTTCTTTGGAATTGGAATGAAAACTGACCATTTCCGGTCTTGTGGCCTCTGCTGAGTTTTCCAAATTTGCTGACATATTGAGTGCAGCACCTTCACAGCATCACCTTTTAGGATTTGAAATAGCTCAGCTGAAATTCCATCACCTCTATTAGGCTCATTTGTAGTGATGATTCCTAAGGCCCACTTGACTTCACACTCTAGGATGTCTGGCTCTAGGTGAATGCCCACACCATTGTGGTTGTCCAGGCCATTAAGACCTTTTTGGATAGTTCTTTGCATTCTTGCCACCCCTTCTTAATCTCTTCTGCTTCTGTTAGGTCCTTGCAGTTTCTGTCCTTTATTATGCCAGGAACAGTAGCTATTGACAAGATCCCTGTCCCATCAGCTTTGTAGAAATAAATTTCCACAGTGACATAGAAAGTAAAGAAACAAGTAAAATGTTTGTGTGCTCAGTAGTGTCTACCTCTGTGACCCAACGGACTGTAGTCCACCAGGCTCCTCTGTCCATGAAATTTTCCAGGCAAGAATACTGCAGTGGGTTGCCATTTCCTACTCCAGGGGGATTTTCCCCATCCGGGACTCGAACTTGTGACTCTGAATTGGCAGGTGGGTTCTTTACCACTGTGGCACCTGGGAAGCCCAGTACAGTGTTTATTAGGAGGAAAAATGGTACATATGAGTAGACTCACAAGAGCAGACTCAGAAAGGGAGCAACGCCCTCGGTGATGGTTTGAATCACTGACACAGGGCCTCTCTTCCAGGTTTCCTTTGGCCAATCATCTTGCTCTGCCTGGTTCTGAATCCATGTTTGGTTTATCTCAGGGTCCTCCTCCACATGTGTGCATCTCTTAGTCAAGGTGGAGTCTGACAAAGAGGCCTATGGGTAGTTTGACATCACCTACTGCGGAGTGACACTCCCTCCCTTTTTGACTCCCAACGTACATTTCTGTGCTTGTGTAGTTGGGAGGGTCTCCTTGATCTTGAGAATGAGAAATATGTGGTCTCTTTCTCTCTTATCTGGGCAGGGCTCAGCTCCTCTCTGCTCCTGCTATTCTCTTCATCTTGGAGTATCATCTACAGGGGACAGACTCTAGCTGCTCACCCTCGGACCCATCTATCTCCTGCCTCAGGCCCATCTTTATACTGCAGTCCACGCTTCCAAACAGATGAACTGGAAGGACAAGGTTACTTTGGATAAAACTCCTGTGCAATGTTACCAATTTGTAATGTATTATTTTTAGCTCTACAGATGACACTAATAAATTATTTCTTTCTCCATGAGGTAGACGTCTTGACCCTGATGTAGTACAAACATTGACCCCAAACGGAGACCCAGTGCTGTTGGACTCTGCCATGTCCTGTACCCGTGTGGGAGGGATGAGGCCGTGGGACTCAGATGGGGTGCCAAGTGCTGTCAGTGGAGCATATAAGTGTCTGCACAGCCCTGACCCGGAAGTAGTTGTCTGAGCCGTGGCACTCAGACCTTCCTCCTGCCCCTCCAGGAAAGACTCTGCTGGCTCCTTCCCCTCCTCTCCCTTCCCTTCCCCATAGTGCGGGTGTTCTAGATACTTCAGCCTCCTTCTCTTGACCTAATAACTAAACGACAGCAATGACAACAGGCTCCCATCCAGGAGGATCTCATTCTCCCCTGCGGCTTCAAATACCCCTTCCTGGTGATGACTCTCAGCTCTCCATCCCCTCTCTCCCGAGCATCAGGCCAGCATTGCCATCTGCACACGCCACCCTCTGAGTCCCCTGCTTGGTCCAAGGCACCAGCAAGTTCCCCCTCCCTCTCCCATCTCATGGCCACTGAGCCTTACGGACTCTCTGTAATGGCTCCCTGTTGGTGCTTCTCTTTGCAACCAACCTCACTGTTTCATCCCTTCACCCCTTGTCATGTCTCACCTGGAGAAGCAGCCTCATGCTTACCGGTTTCCTGCCTCTGTTCTCAGATCATCCAGGTTTTCATTACAAGTTACCGTCCAGCCCTGAAACCCATGTTGGCGCCTGTCACACTCCAACACAAAACCCTCAGTTCTCCTCTTTTGCCTACAAGACAAAAATAAATCCACTCCTTAGCATGACATTCCCAATATTCCCCAATGACCCTTCCTGTCTTGCTGGATCCTTCCATGCTGCCTGACTCTGTGTTCCTGGAACAAGTGAAGCTGCTTCCATGCTCCATCCCTGTTGCCCTCCAACCCTTGAATTCAGTCATTCATTTAGGCATTTATCTTACAAGTATGTATTGAGTGCCCACAGCATTCCAAGAACCCTACTAATGGAATTTGCATTCTAGGAGCAGGGAAATAAGACTATGAACAAATAAGTATGTAGCAAATCAGCAGGTCAAGATAAATGCTATGAAGAGAAATATAGCAGGATTAGATGCAGAGAGGTGGGGTTTGCTGAGTGAGATGGGCTATTCCAGAGAGCCTTTCTGCAGGGGAGTGAATGAATGGATGAAGCAGCAGAGAGGTACCCAGGTTTCCCAGGCAGAAAGCCTCAATCCTAGCTTCAACACCTCTTCCAGGCTTCGGACATTCTCCTTAAAGATGCTTCTCAAGTGCCCCAACTCTTACGAAGGTTTCCCTTTTTTTAGTCGCCCAACCCTGCCTGACTGTTTGCAACCCCATGGACTGCAGCCCCCCAGGCCCCTCTGTCCATGGGATTCTCCAGGCAAGAATACTGGAGTGAGTAGCTCTTCCCTTCTCCAGGAGATCTTCCCTTTTTTTTTATGCCTTTCTGTACTTCACTCCTGAATTTAGGCTAGTTCATTCTGCCTCAGGTTAGAGTTGACTGCTGACAAGTCTGCTGCCCTCTCCAGCTCTAGAAAAGGATCTACTCCTTCAACTAATATCTGAGTGGCTCCTGTGTGCCAAGCTCTGGGTGTCCCCACAGTGCTTGCTCATAGTCGGTTTAGAGCTGGGCTGGTGAGTCAGACAGACCGAAGCTCAGCTCCTGCCTCTTGCACCTGGTCACTGGCCACGTGCATTGGCTAGTCACTCAGCCTCACTAAGCTTCAGTCTCTGTATTGGTAAAATGGGAATGAAAAATAGTACTCACCCCTGTTAGGTGTGAGCCATATCACAGAAGCCTGGAGAAAAGAGTCTCCATTAGACCCTCATTCCCAGGTTCTACTGTGTTTTCCTTAGGACTCACGCCACCATCTTAGCATTCTAACTCTGGGGTCCCACTTCTCCTAGAGAAAGAACTTTGCTTAGTTCCCGGAAGTTCATGGACCTTGGACAGGATGAAGCTGGAAGACAAGTGTATGCAATTCATCGTGAAGTGACTTCCAGCCCCTTCCTGCTGCCCCAGAGGCCCCGCTGTGCTGACCTGGCAACCGCCATGACCTTGGCTGTGCCCAATGAACGCAGGGCAGGGGGAGTGGAGGCAGTCGGCATTTGCCTTCTCAGCCTCTTATCCCAGAAAGGGAGGCCTGGGGGAGGGGCCACATACACACTTTCCTTTTTAGGTCTACACCCAGGGAGGCTTCAGGTAGCTACAGATCAGGGAAACTCTGTCTTGAATCTGGGCAAGATTGAAGGCAAAAGGAGAAGGAGGCGGCAGAGGGTGAGATGGTTGGATAGTTTCACCAACTCAGTGGACATGAATTTGAGAAAACTCCAGGAGACAGTGAAGGACAGAGGAGTCTGGCTTGCTGTAGTCCATGAGGTCACAAAGAGTTGGACATGATTAGCAACTGAACAACAAGTCAGGGAGGCTTCGGGAATCTATGGATCAGGGAATCTCTAGATTCTAAAGGCTAGAGTTCAGAGAAGAGAGCAAATCCTTTGCGGTGTGCAGGAGTCTTAGAGAACATCTAGGCCTATACCCAAAGACCCCTGGGGAGCCCAGCACCACATCCTCAAGGCAGAAAGAAGCCTGGAGTTTTCTTTTTCTGAGTGGCTGTGTATTTTTCCTGTTACTCTTTCTGGTTTGGCTACCCTAAGCACCTCTTGCACTTCATCCACATGGCCACTGGGTGGCATTGTTGGACGAGCCTGGAATTTCAGGTGACAAGCTGGCAAGCCAAGACTCTGGGTTGGGAGCATGGAGTAGGAAAATACATTCCCACTCCCTTTCCCTCCTTCTAGCCATTCTTCATGCCCCTAGCCGCTTGTTCACTCATAGATTGTCTTCCCTTCACTTTTCCAGGTGCATCTCGGCTCTGCAACACCTGGAAAGTTGCCAGGATGGCTCAATCCCCTCCATGCTCTATCTTCCCTTTCTTTCCCCTTCTTCAAAAGAAAGGCTGAGTCATCCAGAACCCCAGATGGGAGTTCCCTGGACAAGGCCCTGCAGCCTCTCCAAACTAGAGCTCATTCCATTCAACAAACAGATTTTCTAGCCAATAATTTCCTGTCCAATCTTTCACCCATCTAAAGAGTCAGATACAACTGAGCAACTGAACAAAATACTACTTTCTCAGCATTCTTGGGAAGACCACTCCTAAGTGATGTAGAGCAGGCAGTCAGGCCCCTATCCTGTTCTTAGAGGTCTCCTTTGGGTCCCTTGGTCAGTTAAATGTCACACAGAGTCCACCATTTTCCCCCATGTCTAACTGAACACTCTCACTGTGGTTGAAACCCATTTTCTCTCAACAGGTTCTCAGAATTGAAGACTCCCTGAGTTCCCTTGTAATGACCCGTCTTGGACTCGGAGAACATTATTAAGATGCACTGAGCATCAGGTTTGCACTGTTTTGAATTATTTTAGGATTCATTTCAAAGTGATTTGGCAGTTCCAAAATTCCTTCCTCACTCTTTAAACAGTCAGTGAGCTGTAATGGAAGAAACTGCTGACTTGGGGATCAGTGAAGCCTGGGCCTGAATCCCAGCTGTGCTACTTACTAGAGCTGTGTGACCTTCAGCAGGTCATACAACCTCTCTGAGCCTCTATGTCCTCTAGTGTAATCAGTTCAGTCTGCAAGTAGACCTGCCATATGACCCAGCAATCCCACTGCTGGGCATATACACCGAGGAAACCAGAACTGAAAGAGCCACGTGTACCCCAATGTTCATCGCTGCATTGTTTACAATAGCCAGGACATGGAAGCAACCTAGATGCCCATCAACTGACAAATGGATAAGAAAGCTGTGGTACATGTACACAATAGAATATTACTCAGCACTAAAAAAAAATTCATTTGAATCAGTTCTACTCAGGTGGATGGAACTGGAGCCTATTATCCAGAGTGAAGTAAGCCAGAAGGAAAAACAACAATACAGTATACTAACGCATATATATGGAATTTAGAAAGATGGTAATGAGAACCCAGCAGGCGAGACAGCAAAAGGAACGCATACGTATAGAACAGACTCGTAGACTCTGTGGATGAGGGCAGGGGTGGGATGATATGGGAGAATGGCAATGAAACATGTTAATTATCACATGTGAAATCAATCACCAGCCCAGGATTGATGCTCAGGGCTGGTGCACCGAGATTTCTCAGGGGGAGGGAGTCGGGAGGGAGGAGGGAGGGGGGTTCTGGAGGGGGAGCATATGTAAACCCATGGCGGTTTCATGTCCTTGTATGGCAAAACCAATAAAAAAAAAAAGAGTCAGGAACAGCCCTTGCTAGTCCTGCGGTGACTCAGGGTTCTTCAGAAGCAAGGGCTTTCCAGAGATGCCAAGTCTAGGGACTGAAAGGCAAGGAGCGATGGTTAAGCTATTGGGCAATCACTAGTTCACAAATGCTGTTGGGCCAGCTGCTCTGTCTGTGCCTGGCTGGACCAGACACAGGGATGCAGGCAGAAGACACATGTCCCTGCCCTCAAGATGCTCCCCACCCAGGGGAAGATGGTGTGGGGACAGTGATAGACCCAAGAACTCGATGCAATGACCTGTCTCCTGGGCAATATTCAGGCATTGCCTTAGAGGGCAGGGTCCAGGGAGGCTGTCCAGGAATGCTTCAGGAAGGATGTGACACAAGTTGAATGTTTAGAAAAGGAGTCACTGGGGTGATGGGGGAGGCAAGGTGTTCTGTGCAAGGAGGCTAGAACCATCTGGAAGCTCATCATTCTTGAGCCCTCCCTGCAGATGAGGCACTGGGATAAACACTGTTCACATCCTCTTGTTTGATCCTTGGAGTGAGCATTAGGTCTTATTATCCCCATTTTACAGATTGGAACTCAGAGAAGAAAAATACCCTATCTGAGGTCACATGAGGGGCAAATAGCAGAGCCAGGACTCAACCCCAGGCCTGTCTGACTTCAGGTCTTTAGCTAATCTGTATGTTTTAAGCCAGTTTCAGCCTTCAAGACAGTTTAGTCTGATGCCAGTATAAGTATGTTGTAAGTATGTTATCACTCAGTCATGTCTAACTCTTGGTGACTCCACGTACTGTAGTTCACCAGGCTCCTCTGTCCGTGGGATTCTCCAGGCAAGAATACTGAAATGGGTTGCCATTCCCTTCTCCAGGGGATCTTCCTGACCTAGGGATCAAACCCCAGTCTCCTGCATTCCAGGCAGACTCTTTACCGTTTGAGCAACAGGGAAGTCATTGATACCTTCTGGACTTCTCGAATGGATGACACAGGGAGAGCAGAGGAACATCAGATCAGGAAGGGCTTTGCCTGCCTTTGAGGACACGCAGTTTGCATCATAGCAACTGGGGCTTCCTAGGTGGTGCAGTGGTAAAGAATCCACCTGCCAATACAGGAAATGCAAGAGATGCAGGTTCAATCCCTGGGCCAAGGAGATACCTTGAGGAAGGAAATGGCAACCCACTACAGTATTCCTTCTTGGAAAATCCCGTGGACAGAGGAGCCTGATAGGCTACAGTTCATGTGGTCACAAAAGAGTTGGACATGACTGAGCGACTGAGCACACAATAGGGAGCCAAGGAGGAGCTAGGAGGTAAGTGACATGATTGGCTCTGCACTTTAGGAGGATCACTTTGGCAGTTGTTGGGAGAAGAGACCAGGGAGCTGGTCTGAAGGTAGGGGACCAGGAAAGGATACAGTGGGCCAGATCACGCCTACAGGTAGCTTAAACCAGGGTGCAGGAGAGGGAGAGGGAGTTGGAAAGATGAGAACAGATGCCAAGACCAGGTGATTAATTGGCTATAGAGGATATCAGGATGGGGAAAGCAAAGAGAGCTTTTAAGGACTCCCAGGTTTCTGGTTTGGGCAACAGGGTAAAATGCGGCATCTTTCCCAACACAGGGCACATGAGAGAGAAGCAGGGCTGTGAAGTGGCACTGATGAGCTACAATTCTGGAGACAGGCCTGGGCCACAGACAGAGCTCCCAGTCACCAGTCTTGGGCAGGGCTGAGGAGAGAGGTCATGCAGCCTTGCTACAGACCTTGACCTGACCCGGGCCAGCTGGCTCATGGGATTGAGCTGGTTTCCTCTTGAGCCACCGGGACTCCGTACAGATGGCAGCCATCTGCAGAGCCAGTTGGAAAACTCAAATTGTCCCTCCTATAGCCAGGAGGTCAGGGCATTCAAAGTTGCCTTTCCTGACATCCAGGCCAGGCCAGGCAGCCTGAGTGAGTCATCCCAGCCTTAGAAAGAGCCCTGAGTCGAGAAGCCGATGAGACTGTGATTGAAGGGAGCATCACCAGCAAACCCAGAAACTGTCCTCCACGGGCAGCTGAAGTGATAGGTGGTCCAGGGGATGTGGCCTGGAACACAGAAGGTGTCAGGTGTCACAACCCACCATAAACCCCTGCCACTTCTGTTCCTAATAGAGAAGACCGTGGTGGCTGTGCTAGGACAGTGGTCTGCTGATGGCTAATGCTTAGTGTTTGCCAGGGCACAGGCACTGTTCCTAGCGCTTGACATTCCAGCCACTCCATAGAAATGGGAGGTGAGGAACCCAGTTACAGCCACAACGTGCCAGGTGTGGGATTAGGCCCTGGATCAGCCAACACTAGCAGCTGTGCTTCAGCCACTATGCTGTTCTGCCTTTGGCTGTTAACAAAAGGGCCCTGATGGTGAGACAACCGGCATAGCACCCGACACGGAGGAGCAGCTCCATAAGGTGAGGAAACGCCCACCCTCTGCAACCAAAGCCCCAGGGCTCCACACAGGAGTTCCTTGGAGGCAGCAGGAATTAATCTCAGAAGGCTTCCTGCAGAAGGCAGCCCTTGACCACCTTAGGAAACTGCCTGTAGGAGGCAGCTCTTAGGTAAGTAGGGGGCTGGAATGATGCTCCTTGCACTGCCGCAAGTCAGACGTTAGGCATGACATCAGGCACACTGGCAGAGCACAGTCACAACAGCAGTGATGACAATCACAAGAACAGTGTACTGTTCCACACGGATCAGGCTTTTTTTTTTTTTTGGCTTTTCTAAGTGTGTCCATGCATATTCTTCTCTTTGATCCTTATAAATGAGATTGTAATACATACTGACGCGAATGTTAGTTTCCCTCTTTCCTCCCTCTTTCTCTTTGCGCTTGCTCAGTCACTCAGTCATGTCTAACTCTTTTGTGACCCCATGGATTATAGAGCCTGCCAGACTCCTCTGTGCATGGGATTTCCCAGGCAAGGATACTGGAGTGGGCTGCCATTTCCTCCTCCAGGGTATCTTCCTGACCTAGGGATCAACCGCACATCTCTCGCATCTCCTGCATTGTCAGGAGGGTTCTTTACCTCTAGTGCTACCTGGGAAGCCCCCTTTTTCACTTTAAATCCTATGAAACAAATGAGGTGGTGAGGGTAATTCTATCCTTCCTATTTAACAAGTATACTGTGGCAAGAAAGGTCAAGTAAGCAACCCTGGATCACAAAGCTCTACCTGCTAAGACTACAGCCCTGGTCAGATGCTCTGCGTTGTGTATGCTCTTGCCAGGGTGAGGGATGCTGGGCTCTGGATCTTACAGATGAGAGAAGAATCAGTAGAGCTGCTCTAGCAAAGGGCACAAGGAGGAGCCTTCAAGTCCTGAATCTTGTGCCGCTGCCTAGCTCCCTTGGTGTGAACAGTTAAACACCATCAGCACCAACTCCCCTCTAAAAAGACCTCCTGTCAGGTTGGACATCCTCGGAGGGATGTGTGGGTATGCCCTGAGGCTGCAAGTTCTGCTGGATTGAATCCATGTTCCTAAGACCAGGAAGTCAGCCCAGAGGCCTGGCTCCTCGCTAACAGTGGAAGCAGTCAGCAGAATGGAATGGTGATTTGTGGAGTCAGACAGTCCAGTTCCATCCTAGCCTCACCACTTACCAGCTAAATTACCCTGGACAGCAACTGGCCTTCTCTGAGCTTCAGGATCTGCATTTGTAAAACAGAGATAATGGCATCCATCCACTGGATGGTGGCAAGGATTAAATCAAATGATCTATGGAGAGTTGTCAGCCCAGTGCCTGGACTCAAGTTCCATGCTTCCCTGCCCTGCTTCCAGTGGGCTGGTGAGGGCTGTGCTGCCATACTGAGTGGGTGGGTAGGGAGGCTAACCGTCACAACAGCCTATGAAGTATTCCCATTTTGCAGCAAGCATCAGCAGAGGTGGCAGTCATGCAAGAAGGGAGAGATGGTCCTCCAGGAGTGATCCCCTCCCATACTCCTATGTTCATAAATTGTGACGGAAAAACCTAAGACCCTTCCTCCTGTCCCTGTGGTGCCTGGGTGGGTGTGGGGGTCAGTGTGGGCATGGACACACTGTCATAAACTCCTTTCAATGGCTGTAGTCTTGGAGGGCAGGAACCAACGGACTCCTTTCTTGTGATGGCCACTCAGCAGTCTTTCCCTCTGCTGAGAGCAGGGCCTGGCCTCCAAGAAGGAAACTGGACTGAAGGAATAAGGAGTGGTCTTTGGGGTTTGACTCACTCCAGGGAAGGCATCAAAGGGCACTCTGGCTGATCTTTTGTGACCAAAATAGAAAACTGTGACCTCAAGCTAAAAAGATTTAACACCTAGTTTAAGCTAGCTGACTTAATTCATTTAATCCTTACCACCCACATTAAGTCTTTTGCTACTTGATCGACAGATGAGGAAGCTGAGGCTCAGAGGATTGACATAACTTGCTCAAGCTCATACAACTAGCAAGCAAGTATCAGGGGTAAGAATTCTGTTATCTTTCTTTCTTTTTTCTTTCTTTCCTTCTTCAGTTAATTTCTTTTTGGTTGTGGTTCACACTTAGATCAGGCTTTAATGAGGAGAGTTGGGGCGACATTGGATTCTCCAGGTGGTGCAGTGATGAAGACTCTGCCTGCAATGCAGGAGAGTCAGGTTCAATCCCTGGGTGGGGATGTTCCCCTGGAGAAGGAAACAGCTATCTACTCCAATATCTTGCCTAGAGAATCCCAGGAACAGAGAAGCCTGGCAGGCTACAGTCCATAGGGTTGCAAAGAATTGGACATGTTTGAGCAATTAAACAACAATGAGGATGACATACCCACGAGTTCAATCAGGCAGAAGGAGGGTCAGAGGAATATTCCAAAGAGGGGAATGAAATTTAAGGGCTGCTCATTCTACTTGAGCAGTGAGTGTGGGGGCTACAGGTATGTGTTAAGACCTGATTCAAGCCCCAGAGTCACCACTCAGTGGCCTTGGCCAGGTTGCTTCATCTCTCTGCCTGTTTCTTTTCCCCTGAGATCATGTGTATGTGAGTCACTCAGTCGTGTCCAACCCTTTGCGACCCCATGGACCCTGGTCCACCAGGCTCCTCTGTCCATGGAATTCTCCAGACAAGAATATTGGAGTGCATTGCCATTCCCTTCTCCAGAGGATCTTCCTGACTCTGGGATCAAACCCAGATCTCTTGCATTGCAGGCAGATTCTTTATTGTCTGAGCCACCAGGGAAGCCCAAGAGATGGTTCTGATTTAGAAATCACCTCCTAGAGCTGTGAGGATGACATGTCCCACTGGTCTAGAGATGACTGGCACAGTGTCTGGCACATGTTAAGCATAAGTCACTGACAAACACGATTAATTCTCCCTTGAGAGTTTTTCTCTGTCCATGGCTTTCATTTCAACAAAGGAGGGCAAAGAAAATATATAGACTTGATCAAATGGATAAGACTGTTGTGCATTAATTGACATAAAGATCCAATGTGGCAAGAAGGAGGAACAGAGTCCTGCGGGACTGGTCAAGGGAAGCTTCCAGAAGCAGTGTGGAGAAAGGTTCTGAAGGATAATTTGGTAAAGGAGGCAGGAATGACAGACCTCAGGGAAAGAGAGAGGTGGGGCAAACTGGGAAGCAGAGAACCTGGTGGTTGAGTACTACTTAGAGAAAAAGCCAAAAGCTTAGCAAGCTGGGAGTTAGGATGGGAGTTTCCTAGGGAAGCAGAGTGGAGAGACTGTCATTTGTGGGATGTCTGCCCAGGGCCTACACTCTTTATGTAAACAATTGAACCATCACAACAGTTTGTGAAGAATCTTCGTTTTCCAGATGAGGAGACTGAGGTTCAAAGATGTGAATGAACTTGCCAGGATATAAGTCCCAGCCTGGCTGGTTCTGAAACACCCAGCCCACACAGGCTAGGACACTGCCAGGGCAGCTTCTATGGGGCCCTAAACCAAACCAGTCCTACCTGATAGTCATCTGTTGTCCCCAGAACTCACTGAGGTCACTGCCCACCCAGATTACCCCCTGCAGCTCTGGGTAGGCCCCAGTCTTAAATCCATCTGCCAATGCAGGAGACTAAGAAACACGGGTTTGATCCCTGGGTTGAGGAGCCTGGTGGGCTACAGTCCATGGGGTCACAGAGTCGGCATGCATGCACCTTAATGAAACACTGGAATCCCACAAACCTGGACCCTGTGGGCTCTCGGTGCTTCTGTCTGAAACTACAGGCCTAAAGAGGAGGATTCACTGAGCAAGGAGGGTCAGCAGCAGCCTCCCTGGGACTAGAGGCCCTCTGCACACAGGACTCCATGTCTGCTTCAGATCTGGGCTCAAGAAACCGCTGTTTGGAACCATAATTCGGACAGGAGACAAGAACTGGCAGGAGCTTGGGGCTGTCACAGGCCTGTCAAGAGTACCCCTGACCCTCTCAGGCCCACCATCTGAGCAGAGGGCAGCCTGGGCTTCCCACACCCTCTTACAAAAGCAAAGAGCATCCTCCACCACCCACTCCGGGGTACCATAAGCTGCATCCCCAATTTCAGAGCCCCGCAGGCCATCTGGCTTCCTAAGGTCTGTGAGGGGCCCATTTTATAAGGAACCTGGCGCTTGCCTGGCGTGCTGCAGTCCATGGGGTCACAAAGAGTCAGACTGAGTGACCGAACTGAATGGGCGCCTGCCTAGGGCAGCTGCACGCCCCCCCACGCCCCCACCCCCAGCCTTTCCTGCCCCTGCTCCTCTGGGGGAGGGAGTCCAGAGGGCCCGGCGCTGCAGTTCTGCCGGTTCCTGCGGCTCCTCCCCATGGGGGCGAACACAACGCCGAGTTTGTGCCACTGCGGCCCACACCTGCTATATTCCCCTCTGCGAAGCCAGAGCTTTGGCTGGGTAAGCGGGAGGTGGAGAGGCAGAGCTGCAGGAGGGGGCGAGCCGGCGCGAGAGGGCAAGGCGAGGGTCTGCAGGTTCTGTCTGGCGGCGTCATATAATAATAGCAACACGTCTCGCACGCGGCTGGATCCCTTCTCGGTCCTGGGATAGCTGCTCTTGATTGTTTCCTCCTCGGCTTACTTAGGGTTGGCAGGAGTCTCTCATGACCGCTCCTCAACTCTGGTCCCGGGTTCCCCGGCCCGCCGCAGCACCCAGCTCAGCCCTCCGCGAGGTTCTGGTTAGTAAGCTGAGCTCTGCCAAAGGATGGGGTGCTTTCCTCGCGGGGAGGGGGCCCAGGCCCGGGGGCCTCACTGAGCGGACAGCCGGATGGCTGCACCTCGCCGCCTCGGGCCCCCGCCGGCCCCTTTAATTCGAGTCCGCCGGCCGCCAGGTGCGGCGCTGCGTGGCGCGGTGCGGCTGCGGGCGGCGGCCGGGTGCTCCGTACGCGCCGCCCGCGGGACTGCAGAGCCGGCTCCGGCTGGCCGCCCGCACGCCGCCTCCTGCGGTCATCCAGAAACATGGAGGCTCCGGGTGCCCATCGGGAAGGGTAAATGGGTGTGGGGGCGCTCGGCTGTGTGCGCTGCCGCCCCCCTGTCCAGGCTGCGGGGCACCGGGCGGCACAGCCTGCAGCGCGGCGGGCTCGGGCTCAGTCCGGGGCGGGCGAGCCTGGGCCGGACCGAGCCGGGGCGGGCGATGGGGGTCTGGCGCCCAGCCTAACGAGAGAACAGGGAAAGGGCTCGGGGACCCTCCGGGCAGTGCCGGGCGCGCGGGGCCGAGGGCGCAGAGAGGAGCTGGCGGGTGATGGGAAGCGCAGCTGACATAACCATGTCTGGTAAATAGCGCTGGTTGGTAGGACCCGAGTCACTTGGGACGGCTCGGCTGCATTCCCGTCTCCGGCTCAGAACGAAAACGGCTTTGCCGCAGAGAAGGGCTTTTCCGCTTCCCTGGGGCCGTGGGCTGCCGGGGAGCCCCCGCTCTTAGGGGAAAGCCAAGATCTGGGGCAGCATCCTACTCCCCACCCCCAGAGTTTAGGTTCCAGTGTTTTCCGGAGGGAGATGGAGGCTCGGCGGTCCCTCGGACCCTAGGGGCAAAAGAGCTGGGCTGCGCTCGGGCCCCACCAATAGAGCCCCACCGCTAGAGTCCCGCTCCGGACCGGGCAGGAGGGGGTTAAGGTGGAGCTGGCTGCAGCAGCCAGCTGATGGGTCAGGCCCACCCGCGCGGAGCCGAGCGCGGAGCGCGCGGGGCGGAATCCCGGCCGGAGACCGGAGCGATGGGGAGAGGGCCCGGACCCCTCCCCGCCCCGGGGCCGGCGGGATTGGGCCGGCAGGGGGCCAGCCCGGAAGCTGGCTTCCTCCAGTCTCCCCCTCTAGCTGCTGCCAAGCCGCCTCGCAGCCAGGCTGAGACTTGGTTCTGCGCTCACTGCCCAGGAGACGTGAGGGGTTTTCCCGTGGAGAAATCACTAGTCCAGCGCTGAAGGGTTCGAATGCCACCCTGCTGGAGGGAGGCCTACAGTGTAGGGATCCCTGAGGGAGAGGAAGCCCTGGGACCAAGGAAACCAGCTTTTGGAGATTGACCTTTCTGCGTGAGAAGTCTCCCTAGATGAGCTCTGGAGGAGTGTGTGTTGGGGGGAGCCAGGCTAGGGAGGAGCGGTTCTTCCTCCAGGACTCTGCAGAGGTCAGAGCTGGGAGTGGGGCTGCGGTGTAGGAAGCTCTCTCCTTGGGAGATGCTGTGTCCTGACCTCGGGATGGGAGGGCTTTGCCCAGAGTCCCTCCTGATGGCTGCAGAGGACCAATGGGCAACCTGGCTGAGACAGGGGAGGCCCCTGGAGGAGAAAGGCCCAGCCAAGTCTAAAGGCTTGTTCTCTGGGAGAAAACACTTCCAATGGATGGAAGCCTGCCCAGAAGAGGCTAGGAGGCTGAGGGATAGTTCTCAGGTGTGACACCAAAATGGAAAATGGGCATGGAAGAGAAGCTGTCAGAGCTCTCCTGAATCTTGGCACCAGCTGCCCAAAAACTCTGATTCCACCTTGCTGCTGTTTTTTCCAGGCAACGTCACACCTCCTGAGGACAGCCAGAAGGACTCCGGCTTTTGCTGAGCATTGCATCTCACCTCCTTCCTTTCAAAGGCTCCAGATCCCAGCTTACCTGTCCTCGAGTCCTGTGTGCCCCTACCCAGGCATCCCACTGCCCCTCCAGCCCAGCCCAGCCCTAGAGCTCACCTCCAGGCCCTGGAGCCTGCCCTCCTGCCCAGAATGACTCACCATTATTTCTAGCTCAAGTGAGAAGACGTGATGGGGAGTCGGGCTGCCCGTTTGTATATCTAGGATTCCTGAAGCATCGGATCAGCTCTGCAAGGAAGAGAGCTGCAGATTCCTGTCTTGCCAGGTAAATCAACCTATTGTTTAATAACAGCCGTGTGTAGAGTCACTGGGATGGGGACAATGAGGGAGACCCAGGCCCAAGATTTGTCACTGCAAATACCTCTCAGGGTGCAGGGATCTGCAAGGCATTAGTTTAGTGCCTGGGAGAGGGCTCCTTTCCAACCTCTTGTATGAGGCTGTGCTCCATGAAGCCTGCGCAGTGCAGAGGGACCTATGTCAGCCACCTGCCCCCAGCTCAGGGCATTCCAGAGCTTTCTTGAGAGATCACCACCTGCTCCCCTCTGATTCCCAGCCCAGGTAAACATACATCTTACTTTTTTGTGATATTGGTGGTGGTGATGATGTTTTTGAGCTTCTTGGCTGAGAGAAGAGAGGAAAAACAAAACAAAACAGCACCCCAGGTCAGGCTGTCAGTGCTGAGTGGTCTTATGTTCTTAACTGCCTGTCTTTCAGCCAAGCGAGGCTCTCTCTCCAGCTCTCAGGGAGCCCTGGGGGCTCTCCCACTGGGACCCAGGCTGATGCCGCTGTGTTTCCTGGGGCCGTAAGCACCATCCCGAGCTCCCAGCCACCAGGCAGCTAGAAGGCGCAGCGAGAGGCGCCTCTCCCGGTTCCAATTATGACAGTGGCCACCGGAGACCCAGCGGATGAGGCTGCTGCCCTCCCTGGGCACCCGCAGGATACCTATGACCCAGAAGCAGACCACGAATGCTGTGAGAGGGTGGTGATCAACATCTCAGGGCTGCGGTTTGAGACCCAGCTAAAGACCTTAGCCCAGTTTCCAGAGACCCTCTTAGGGGACCCAAAGAAACGGATGAGATACTTTGATCCCCTCCGGAATGAGTACTTTTTCGATCGGAACCGCCCGAGCTTTGATGCCATTTTGTACTACTACCAATCTGGGGGCCGGTTAAGGCGACCTGTGAATGTGCCCTTAGATATATTCTCTGAAGAAATTCGGTTTTATGAGCTGGGAGAAGAAGCAATGGAGATGTTTCGGGAAGATGAAGGCTACATCAAAGAGGAAGAGCGTCCTCTGCCTGAAAATGAATTTCAGAGACAGGTGTGGCTTCTCTTTGAATACCCAGAGAGCTCAGGGCCTGCCAGGATTATAGCTATTGTGTCTGTCATGGTGATCTTGATCTCAATCGTCAGCTTCTGCCTGGAAACGTTGCCCATATTCCGGGATGAGAATGAAGACATGCATGGCAGCGGAGTGACCTTCCATACCTACTCCAATAGCACCATCGGGTACCAGCAGTCCACTTCTTTCACCGACCCTTTCTTCATCGTAGAGACCCTCTGCATCATCTGGTTCTCCTTTGAGTTCTTGGTGAGGTTCTTTGCCTGTCCCAGTAAAGCCGGCTTCTTCACCAACATCATGAACATCATTGACATTGTGGCCATCATCCCCTACTTCATCACCCTGGGAACAGAGCTGGCTGAGAAGCCAGAGGATGCTCAGCAGGGTCAGCAGGCCATGTCACTGGCCATCCTTCGAGTCATCCGGTTGGTAAGAGTCTTTAGGATTTTCAAGTTGTCCAGACATTCCAAAGGTCTCCAGATTCTAGGTCAGACCCTCAAAGCCAGCATGAGAGAATTGGGCCTCCTAATATTCTTCCTCTTCATCGGGGTCATCCTTTTCTCTAGTGCTGTCTATTTCGCAGAGGCCGATGAGAGGGAGTCCCAGTTCCCAAGCATCCCAGATGCCTTCTGGTGGGCAGTCGTCTCCATGACAACTGTAGGCTATGGAGACATGGTTCCGACTACCATTGGGGGAAAGATTGTGGGTTCCCTGTGTGCAATTGCAGGTGTTTTAACCATTGCCTTACCGGTCCCTGTCATAGTGTCCAACTTCAACTACTTCTACCACCGGGAGACAGAGGGAGAGGAGCAGGCCCAGTACTTGCAAGTGACAAGCTGTCCAAAGATCCCATCCTCCCCAGACCTAAAGAAAAGTAGAAGTGCCTCTACCATTAGTAAGTCTGATTACATGGAGATCCAGGAGGGGGTAAACAACAGTAACGAGGACTTTAGAGAGGAAAACCTGAAAACAGCCAACTGCACTCTGGCTAATACAAACTATGTGAATATTACCAAAATGTTAACTGATGTCTGACTGAACCCTATTAACCTACTCACAGCTCAATGGAACTAATGCAGATATTGCATAATAGCCTGCATTGTAGTCAGTGTGTTCTACAGTGTGTATCTGGTTCTGCATGGAAAGCAATAGTCGTGCAAGTGACTTTTGATCTTTTGATTTTTGATTTAGAACACAGAATATCTATCCATGGCTTTGATGCATAGCTTCATCACCGGCTTAGGGGTTTCCAAAGATGGGAGTCACCTATGGAAGCCAGGATTTCAGAAGGACACATTGAGGCCACCTCATAGCAGATACAGAACCCATGACATCAGTGTCACCTTTCTTCCTAATGAAATGCACACAGCATCTCAGAGATGCAACTCCCCAGCACTACCACCCTCACCCTCCCACCCCACCACCCCACTTGAGCCTACCTCCCGCTTCACAGAGAAAAACCATGGTGGCTTAGCCTTAAAGTTCTGGTAGTTATTCAAAAGGTCATTCCCATTTTTGCAATGAAAAGAACACACAGTGCTGTGTGTTGGAATTACTTTCTGTGTCACAGGCTGGGGGTTTGTGAATTGCAGTTGCCAAGTAGATGCTCCGGAGGTTTGTGTTTCATAACGGAAAATGCTGCATTTGGTTTTTTTCTCTGCAGTGTCAAAGTAAGGGAACCCTGGGGGAGGGACAGTTAGGATGACCGAATGTGAGTTGTCAAGTTTCACATTTGCTCCCTTCGCCCTACAGGAAGAAGCTAACAAACCAAGGGACCTCTCAGCTTCAGATTTCACTATTTTTGCAGGCTTCAGGGTCACAAAAACATGTCTAATTTCTTCGTTACACTGGAGTTTGCAGGCATCTGCTTTCTAGTGCTGTGGCCCAGCTACACTGACACTGCAGTGAAATCTACCAGTGATGCGATAGAGCTGCATGGGTGTTTGTTGCATGAATCTCAATACTTAAAACACAGGAGTTAACCTATTTTCTTAGTAGCCTACACAGTATTCATATTTAGAGTATTAATAGCCTAGGAATGGCATTGAACTAGGGTTTTTTTTCCTTTCCCATCAGAAGACAAAAAGCCCTAAATCAAGAGAAAAAAAAAAAAAAAAGACTGTCTGAAGTGGGGAACCAAAACTTCTGGCCCTCTAGCCAACCCCTATCCCTGTTCTTCCAAGTTGGGGTACAGACCTCTACAAAGCCAGGAGAGTGAGCAGGGAAAGCAGTGTCTAACACCTCACGTGACTGCAACTTAGGAATGAACCTAGTCATGGGCAAGACTGTACAGCTGACTGGGGCACATCGTCCTGAGCACAGGCGGATCTGTGGATCCAGTGTATATACCTATGTATCAAGTGTCTCTTCCATGAGTTCCCCTCCCTAGCTAGCTATAGAAAAAATTGCATTTGAACCTTGTATAAGCTTATGCAATATTTTTAAGACAGGGCAATATATGCATGTGTTTGACTATGTGCACTAGAGTGTATATACACGCATATATATATATATTTATATATACATATATATACAGACATACGTGTGTATATGTATATATGCACACACACACACACATATAGAGTCATTCTCTGGAGTTCAGGTTCAGGAGCAAATCCACTGCTTGGTGGGTTGGTTGTCTCAGAGACCTAATGGGTTAATTTGTCTCATTGGTCACCCCACCGGGCCTGGGTTTGCTGCCGTTGTCTCCAACACTCCAGTCTTCATGGATTCTTAGATGTTCGAATTGTCTTTCTGCCCTTCATGTGCTGCAGCTTCAGTTTCCCATGGCTGAAGCTTGTCTTACCGAGTGCACAAGGGCCCCAGGGCCCTCACAGCTCCAGCTGTCCTGGGCCAGACCCACCCCGGGCAGCCCCTCTACAGCCCTCCATCTTCATCATCTCCATTCTCATTGTCCCTGCCCTGTCTGGTTTTCATTTGAGACGTAGAATGTATTTAACTAATAGAGAACATACACACGAGAACTACAAACACCATGTCAAAGACATAACCCACAACTCAGATGCAAAATACGCAAAATAACATGGTCATCTGGCTCTGCATCAATCACTTCCACGAACCTTTCCCTAAAGAGCCAGAATGGATTGCCTGCTTTGAAACCAAGGACACGGAGGAGGAGGGATCCTGGGGCCCCATTCCACAGGTCTAAGCCAAAAGGGAACCTTCTCTATGTGGAAATTTCTGAAGCTCAGGACCAGGAGATGGAGTCCCTAGTTGATCCACAGGCATCATTTTGATGACCAAGCTCATGCTCTCTCCCCCATTAAACTGGCAACCAGGGCCGCTTAAGCAATCAAAGGCTGGGTCAAGAATCATTCCCTACCCCTAGAGCAGGCTGAGAGTGAAGGCCACATCGCCTAAAGGTAGAGTTCTGGCTGACCCTGGAGTGGGTGCAGATGGGGAAGCTTTTGCCTCACAAGCTAGGCTTCTTTGCCTTTCAACATCATTGCTTAAATTTCCCAGACACAGTGAGCTGTGTGGTCAGGCTGCCAGTCGTCACTCCAGCCCTGGCCCCACTGTTGGCTCTTTAGCATCTACAGTTACCCTGGGGGGTGGGGCACCAGCCCAGGGTGCTCACTAGTTCCTGGTCACCCACATCCCCAGGGGTCTACAGGGCACCTCAGGCCTGGCACAAAGCCTCCGTGCTTCTCTTCCTCTCCTTCATGGGAGATGGTGCTGTATTTCCAAGGTGTGGGCTGGAGGGACGCAGACCTTGAAATGATAGATGGTAAAATAACCCATACCTAATGCCTAGGTCGGGTGGTAGATATTTTATCCCAGTGCCCTTGACCTGGGACTATAAAATGTTTACCCACACCAGCACACAGACACACACTCCCACCACAAAAGAGATCTGCATTGTTGCCATACACAAACACAAAATACTCACCACACATGCAAAATCCACAGAGACCAAATTAATGAAAAGGGTGTACTCAAAAGATATACACTTATATCTGTCCAAAATATACACACTCAGCCCAGACATGGAGCATACATATAGAACATGCACGAAAGACCTACGAACACCACGTAAAAGACACAACCTGCAACTCGGATGCAAAACAAACAAACGACATGGTCATACAGAGTGAACACAAATACCTGCATGCACCATGTACAAAAACACAACTCAGATGCAAAATACACAAAAACAACATGGACACATGGGTATACATGTGGAATACACCCCAGATAATTTACTATTGTTTGCACGCAAAATACAAACTCAGTTTAGACACCCAATACATCTATTCCTATTAGGCACACAAAATACAGCATACATACCCAAGAAATTACACACACACACACACACACACACACACCTCAAATATACTGAGATCCATTCCTCTGCCCCATATCTATAAATAGGGATAAACAAAAGATCAGATTTAATCACCTTTCCCTAGCCTGCATCTCTCCCCCTCAGTATCCTTCAAGAAATCTCTTCCACTAGTCTCTTTCCCTCTTACTCCCAGATTTCAGAAAAATAACCTCGAGGCTTAAAGCAAAAAGATGGGCTACCATGGTCAAGCAGATCTCTGGTTAAGACTAGGAATCTCATTGGGTTTCTACCTATTCACCTTCCTCCCACCAGAAACCTGGGTGTCAAGTGTGAAAGGACCTGGGACAACTGACAGCCCATTAATATACACCTTCTGGCCATGACCTTTCTTTCAAAGCAAATCCACACAGACAGTGCAATAGCCCAGGCTCCCCTGCTCCCAACCCCTGGAATCTCTGAATTAATCCCCATCCTCTTGAAAGCAATGTTGGCTCAAAAGTCTTCAGGGTCCTGGGCCCAGAATGAATGAGGATGCCTCCAGCATTCTTTCAGCCCACAGATCTTACTGCTCCTCCATCCCCAGTGGCTTTGTCGGGGGCTGGGTCAGAGAGTCAAGACCCTATATAGACTTTATCTCTTAAAACGAGTCACCTTTACTTGCTTGTGGCATCTCATTTGCTCTTGGGTGTAAGCCCAGTGGGGTCAACTGAGTCCCCGCATGGGTGTGCCATCCCAGGCAGGCTTTTCCCCTTGCCCCAGCTCCACCTGGACACCTGTCTTCCATCTGATGGCTGTACCTTGAGGAAACACACACCAATTCAGCTTATGTAAAACTTGGTTAAGTATGTAAACCTAATGTTACACAAGGAAACAAGTCTTTCTTAAAAGGCCTATTTCATATCCTATATCCTAAGGCCAGATTTAAATGCTTTGTAAGATTATGTGCTGTTTTGGGGTTACCCACAGAGCTGGCTCTTCCCACTAGTAGGACTAGCTGAGAGCTAGGTGTGTTTTGGCAAAGGCCTCACCTCAGATAGAAGTTGGGGAGTCAAAGTCAGGCATCAGAAATCAGATCTTCACGGCCTCTACTCCTGCTGCCATCCAGGCTGTGTCCCACCTGCCCTCCTAAACACGGTCACAGCTCCCCGTCTCCAGGAAGGAAGCAGCAGGGGATGGGCATGTCGATCTATATTTGCACACTTAGTGCAACGTGCTGGGCCTTTTAAGTGTTTTCAAGTCCAAATACCCATTTTCCCTTTAGCGTCAGCAGGTGCCTCCTTGGCTCAAACTTTCAAGGAAGTTGGAGTTCTCAGGAGACAAAAGAGAAAGAGGTCCAGGTTGGGTGGAGAGGGTGTCAGGAAGAAAGGGTAACTGAGCCAGTCAGATTTCAGAGTCAACTTTTTAGGAGCTGAAATATAGTTAAGGTCATAATGAAGGCTCTGTGCTTCCTGAAGCTTCTGTGGTGTTTGACATACCCTTCCTCTCTGCCTCCTCTGCCCCTCTTAGCTGGGCCTCCGAAGATGGAGTAGGCATGAAAGCAGGAGGTTAGCCTTGAAAGGGAGCCCCAAAGGAGCATGCCCCTAGACTTCATTGACCTGATGTAGAAAGGGCTCCCAGGACAGACTTTTGGCCGGAACCTCCAGGCTGGGTGCTCATGTGGCCACCCCATGTGGGGAAGGCTGCAAGACTAGCTTGCCCTGTCTGCTGTCCCTGGATCTCTCACTCCATTGTACTGAGGTCTTTGGCCAACTTCCTCACTCAAGGTCAGCCATAAAATGTCAGTAGCATCTTGATAGAGGGCAGGCTGGGGCCTCACTGCTGCCCACGGTAGTGGAAAAGAGAGGCAGAGACTGACTTTCCCCAAAAGAACCCATAGGATGGTTTGCAAATTGTATATGAAAGTGGCACCAGACCCCCATGGCAGGCAGAAGGAGTGAATTGTTTCCCCAGGGGTGCGGATGGTGAGCCCTGCTCCAGCTCTGGTTCTCCTGGAGACCGTTGCCGTAACAGCCTCCATCCTGGTGATGGCTGTCTGGTCTGAGAGGACTGGTCCACATAGGCTGTACTGTCCAGGGTGCTGCTCCTTGGTTACACACTGGAGGCTCCCCCAGCCTTGGCAAAGTGTCCATTGGCAGATTTGAACCCTCAACCTCAACCTCATTAACATCATTCGCCACCTGAGCCAACCAGCAGAGCGCTGGATGCTGGGAGGTGTCCAAATGGCTAGTGTGACCTTCATCTAGATCCGCAGACTTGGCCCTTGTTGAAACCAGCCCTGTTCTCTCATCAGAGCAAGCAGAGATGGGTGGAGGTGAGGGATCCCCAACAAACTGGAATGAGTCTCTTTATCAAATGAACCTAGTTCACTTTTCCCTTCTTTCTGCTTCCCTTCCCACCAACGTTCAGCTCCATCTCTCATAGTTTATTTTTTAAAGAGGAAAAGTGCAATAAACTAAATAGTGACTGTTTTCTTTAGCAATAGCTATTTCAAAATCTTGTTCTCAGGACTGAAAAGTGATAGTACCTGGATTCTCAGATAATGCCCTTGGCTTCTGGGCATTAGTTCACTTGTCTCTGTAGCTCCCTCCTCCTCCCACATGGTCACGTGACCCCTGAGGCCCTGACCCTCTTCTGGAATGTAAACACACACAGGTCTGATATCTGCACAGGGAAGGTCCAGGAGAAGACTTTCTTTGTCACTCTGACTCCTCCCTGTGTGCACCTCTCTCTGTCTCTATGTGCATCTCCATCCCTCTCGCCTTCCACCTGCCCCCTTCTGCCTGCTCTCACAAGGCATTCTCACAACCTCTGGGCACTGAAACCTTGAGTTTGAGTGACCTCACACCAGCCCATCTCATGGACTTTCAGTCAGACTGGCAGGGTGTAATGGAAGCCTGCAGGAAAGCATTTACCAGTAGATAAGAATAAAGCATCCTGAGCCATTACAGAAGATCATTTCCATGCACTAAAAGCCACTACTTGATCCATTTGTTTCCCCTCGCTCCCCTCCCTTGGGAGATGGATACTAGAGGAATGTGGCCTGGAGGTGTGCACCTGAGATGGGTTGCCTGGGCTGATTTGGGGAATTGCCCTCTGGCTGCCCTACAAAATAAGCTGACTTGTTTAACCGAAGCCTTGAGAGCTGTAGAGGAAAGCAAGTGTTGTGGATAGAGGTCTACAGGGACAGTGTCTGTGGGTGTTTAGGGCATGACAGTAGCCAAACAAAGACCCCACCACCCACTATAGTGTACTGTTGCACAAATATTTGCACATGTTAACTGGGGACTTTAGAAGAGCCTCTTTTCCTGAAAAAAAAAAAATCTGCGTAGTTGAATTTTCAGACTAGACAATCGGGGAAGGCTGGCAACTCCAGGGTCCCACCGCATTCCTTTTCAATCTACCTTGCTCTATACCCGCGTATACAGCAAAACCTCAGTTAACTGACGGGGAAATCCTCAGGGACGGAAGCCGTCTGATGGCTTTACAATTATGGGTTTTTTGGGTGGGAAGGGGAAAATGTGTTTTGGTTCAACCTTTGTTATGGGGGGGAAATCTTTCCTAAGTAGGTTAGTATAAACTTTCCTGCCTTAGTAAGTAGAATGTTTGACGTTGACAGGAGACCTTGCGTTGCTCAGGGTCAGTATTCTCAACCTCAGTGCTCAATGTACAGAAGTGTGGGTGGAGAAGACCAAAGAAATAGGCTAAATGTCTGCTGGCTACAAGACATCTCTGGAAGTTGGACATTTGGGCTCATTAGATAATACCCTTGCTATCATTTGCCTCTTTCTACTGGAAGCAGAGTAAGAAAACATAATTCTTGTTAGTCAAGGTTTTGGTTAATTGGTCCTGAGTTATCAGAGGTTTTCCATATATACATATATCTGTGTATATATATATGTATAGTATATGTATATATGTATACCATTGTTTCAAAAAATTATACAGTTATACAGTGACCAATCCCCTTAGCTTCACTAATGTGGAATACATTTGGCAACCCAAGAAATACTGCATTTATTTGAATTTTTAAAATGACCTCCCTTTGCATTCTTACCATCACTTCAGTTCAACTCTTTTTCTCCTGCACAGGGACTTCTCTAGAAGGTAGTTCTTTCCTAACAGAAGATCAGGCTCCAGCATCTTTCCCTTCCCAGATGGCTGCCTGACTCAGGGATAAAAGGAAAGTCTGATCTAAGGGTCAAGTGCTTTATCCTTTGTTCTGCCTGTCCGACAGGAAAAGTTATTACAAACTTTGTAGTTCTGGGTGAGGGGAAAGCTTGAAGACCTGGCAAAGGACGGATCTCTTTTGCTTTCTCTTCGTCATTGGTGGTAACCTAGGTTTTAATTTCATGAGATCTGAAAATAATAGCTAAAGAACTCCTCTGCCCCATGGAAGGTGAGATGTGTAGCAACCCATGAAACTGACAAATCCATCCTCTTGTTGAGTCTTACCAAATTGAGGTTGTGGGCGTAGGCAGTAGAACACCCATAATTCAGCTGCCTCTTTGGAGAAACACCTGGGTCTGAGCTGAACCTTGCTCTTGTTCTCCATCTCCCTGGCAGTGTGTTAGACCCATGGGAGACAGCTCCAGCCTCACTTCCTGCAATTGGCTGTATGCACTCTGCCTAGACGCAAGTGGGAGGGGTCCCTGTTATCTGACACAGCTGAGATGGAGCAGGGTGCTTGCCCTGTATCAACACTCCCAGCATTAGTGTATGTACTAGCAGTCAGCTAGTAGAATCTCATAAAACAGACTTAGCGTGGCCAGCTGGTAAACTGGGGCCACTGAGGCAGCTTCTCTGGATGGCTCCTTCTTACACAGCCTGAACCTCAGCAAAGAAACGGATATAACTTTCTGTGCTCCTCTGCACTCCTAAAATAGTCAGATATGTTCCAGATAAGTGTGCAGCTTAGAACTGCCTGCATCATTCCACGGACAGATGCACCAGGCAGGTGTAATTACGTAACAGGGTGAACAGCTGCTGCAGCATCGAGGTAATTGAGGGCAGTGTAAACACGGCTGTGAGGTAGGATCTTTGATAGCTACTCAGAGAGGACTCGATCCTGGGGTCTCTTCTCCATTCTCTTGAGAGGACTCTAAGCCTTGCCTCTGCTGGAAGATGATTCCCCATACACTGACTTTGTTCATAGGAGCGCATGAACACTCTGGGCTGCTAGAGAAAGCAAGACAAGGAGCTGGGAGGGAGAGGATTTTCAGGGGTTCGCTTTGCTACTCATTTCCATGTCAATGCTGACATGCCTGCCTTTTGAGCTTGTGAAGTGCAGGGTGAGGACTGTGATTGCCAGGTAGGGCTGGAAAAGAGCAAGTAGCTGCAGGCTAAGAAGTAGAAGAGAAAAGCAGGGAGAGCAGCCTGGCTGACTTTGGCGAGAGTGTCAACTCTGAAGGGTCTGAACATGCTCCGTGCTTGCCCCAGTTCTGCCTTCACGTGGGATCCGGCGACCCAGTTTCCCTTTGTTGTCGTGCTTGGATGATTCCTTCATTTGAAGGGCCCCAGGAAGCTGGAGAGTCCCATGATCCAGCTCCAGCCTGCTGAGCAAACAATGCCCTGGCCAAATTGGCCTCTGACTGGGTTTCTGCATCCTTGCACCCCTTGCTCCACTAAGGGTAATCTTGGAACAATCTGGATTAATCCTGCCAGCAACCAAGGAGGATTCTCTAGTTTTCATCAGAGACACAGTTGTAAAGCTCATGCGTGCACGATGCTATTTCCTTTTCTAGACCTGTGTGCATATGCGCTTCTCTAGGCTGTCTCTGGAGATTTTATAAATTGCATACATATATATATAAAATGTGGAAATGGCCACTCAGACTCACACAGCACAGATTCCAATTAGGGTTTGCACTGGCTTCCTTGCTGCTCGGGCATGGCTCCACAGCTGCCTCTGTGCCCTAGCTCTAATAATTTCTGAAAACTCAAAGAGGCGAGGCAGATAAATAAGCCTCCCTGGGATCAATAGGAGAAGGAACTCCAGGGCTGATGGTAAAGCTCCGTAAGCATGATGCCAAAAGGGAATCGGGGTCTCCATGGTGATAAGAGACTGTGGACCAATGGGAGCTGAAGGCGGAGCAGGACTTGTGGGGAAGACTCATGGGAGTTGGGAGTCATTTAACTATTTGTTTGCTTCGTGAAAATTTAGACACCAGCTATAACCGCATTGCACAGGATGTATAGGTATTATCATTCTTGCTGACATATTCTGGAAGCTTTCAGCCCCACCAACACTGCCCCGCCCAGGACTTCTGCAGCTGAGAGTTTCTGTGTCAGTAGGGTCTGATATTTGTATATAGGTTATACATAAATGTGTACATACGTGCCTCAATGAACATTGCCTGTCCACCTGATCATAGGTGTACATAGACTTCATGGAGCTCCACAGTCTTTTGTAAATATCAACACAAGTAAATAAGTATATAAATATATATTATTGAGGATTTATTTTAACATCATTCTGTGTGAAATGAAAGAAAGAAATAAAATTTTTGACAGACCCTGATGGTTTCCACTTCTTTCTTGCCTGACTGAATTACCATCTCTCTACCAAGCACATGTGCTTGCCCCTCCCCCAGTCCAGTCTCTACACCGTGAGGGCCCATCCCGAAAGACCTGGGCAGGACAGGAGAGGGCCCTCCTGGAGGCACCAGGGACTGCCCCAGCCATGTGCTCACCTGCTCCTGTCCTGAGAGCTCAGTGCTCACGAAGCAGAGGGTGGGGACAGGAGTTAAGGGAGGGCTTGAGATTCCCATTTGTATGAGTGCTTCCTGTGTCTTTTGTGAAGCTAGGGTATGTGTGGGGAAGGGGAGCCCTGTTTGAAAACCAGAGGCAATTAGACGCCTGCGAGTCACTGAACTCCAGCTGCACCCACCTTTCCAGGCCCTTTTCTCAAACCCACCCCCATTTCTGCCCATGCTGGTTCTCCAGCCACGCAGTGACACCTCCTTGGAGAAGATTTTGACACTCACACACCCACACATTGCTGAGGCATTTCCTCTGAGGGCTATCTTAGTTCAGAGTTGAGCTCCCCTGCACTCACAGAGCTCAAAAGTGGCCATGGTGTAGGGTGTGACAATACAGTGTTTTTCCCCCCGCCTCCAGCCCCCCAAACCCTAATCCCACCCCCATGCTCAGATAAGTCTCTCATTAATGATTTCTACTTATACCCATTCCAGTCTGCCACACTCTGCCCCCAGGAAACAGGCCAACTGAAGCACCTGGCCCTCTCGCTCCCTCCCACTTCACCTTCAGAAAAAGTCTGTTCTGGGCAGCAGGTGCCGAGGTGACGAGGGAGAGGGTGAGAAAGAAAGGAGATGCGTTTAGGACAACAACGGCTGCAGCTGGCACCCTTGCCCAACAGGCATTTCGCCCAGCATGGAGAAGGAGAGTGAAGTACCCCCAGAGAGCTCTAGAAGGCTGCAAAACAGCCCCAAGCAGACTTGCGGGGAGGGGCTCCTCTCCCCAAAGAAATGGGACGCTGAGTCAGGCTTCCAAGGTCAGTCCCTCCTGCTAGACAGAGAACTCCCACCTCCAAGGAGCGGAGAGCTGACAGCTCAGGAGAGTTCTGTCTCTCCCGGAGTGTTTAGATTCTGTCAGGTAAACACCTCAAGGGGAAAGTGAGGGTGCGGGGGGGGGGGGACAAGCATGCGAGCATGTGTGGAAGCTACAGCCTCAGGGCTCCCATTCTTCCCCCGTGTTGGGGCCAGGGTTCAGTGAGTTCACGTACAGAGCGGCCTGGCCATGTGAGCACACTGGGCGCTTCCTCAGCAGGCCTGGGGCCCCCGCCCTGTGTACTCCCCACCACAAAGGCTGGAACCCTGGCATTTGCCCACTTAGTTCCTTCCAGTGAAGGGGGGTGCTTGGTGGGGTGGGTGCAAGAGGGACAGCCCATGTATTCCTGGGGCCAGTGTGGGTGGACTGGAGGGGTGAAGCTGCTTTGGAACAACTGAGAAGCTTATTTAATCCCAGAGAGAGGGGAAAGGCTCTGGAGCCAAAGGCTTGGGTTTGAATCCCAGCTCCATTGTCCATCAGCTCTGAGACCCCGGCATACTACATCATTCTCCTTGGCCTCAATTCCTCATCTCTGTAAAAGGAATCTGATGCCTACCTTATCTGCTGAAGATTAAATGAGTGTCTGGCACATACTGGGAGCCCAATAGCAATAGCGAATACTTCCAGAAAGAATGGCCCAGGATTCTCAGAAATCTAAGATGTAAAAGTTAAAGGATTTTTCCACCTCTTCTGATCCAGAGGTTCCTCATCTGGGCTAAAAGATACAAGAATTTGTTTCAAAGGTCTAGGAAACTTCTGAAATTATGTACAACGTGCTGTCATGTGGTCATCTTTCCATGGAGAGGGTCCATGGCTGTCCATGACCCCCAATGACCAATGATTGGTCAAAGTTAGACCCATTGCCTTCTCCATAATGTCCAGGAAGAAAAAGTGATTTCCTCTTAGTCATTTTCATTTATTCAAAAGTAGATTTGTACTAGGTTGGTCCTTAAGATACTCTGCCCTTGTGGGTCTTCCAGGGCAAGACAAATTCACCCGTGGTGAGTTAGTGGCCAACTCAGAGCCAGACCTGCTCCTGGGACATCACTTTCTATTAATCTGTCCCTTTTGTAGCAGCTGTGCCTGGGCCTCAGGCCTCCAGATTCAGACCTGAAGTTTCCCCAGGTAGGTTTAGCACAGCAGTGGGGAAAGGACCACATATTTTGATGTGAAACTAGTGCTATTGAAATAATATGCAAATGAGGTAAATCTGCATCTCTTATCCAAGGGCTGGGGCATGTTTTAATCTGACTTGTCAACTCTGATTATCTTCTTTTCCTGTAGCCTACCCCCCTCACTCAGGGCAGTAAATAACTCCAAAATCATTGGCTTATCCAGAGAAATGAAGGCTCTTTGGCCCTATCTCTCTTCCAACCTGAACACAGACCAGGGCTCCCTGTTTAATGGTTTGTAGTGAAGTTAGAAGGAAACTCTCCCATCTGCAGGGATTCCTGTACCCAGGAAAATCTGCCCTTCCCAGGTCTGTTGTGATGGAAGATTTACACTCTTTTCACAGATCATTTGGGAACCACCAACAACCATGTGAGAAGTAAAACCACAGCCACTCTGTTTCAGTGGCCTTTGGTGCCTTCTCTCTCCCAGCCTTAACTAGGTATCTTCAAGTATCTTATTAATCTCTGAATCCCCAGCTTCTGACAAAGTGCTAGGCACAATGAATATTCACTGAATGAATGAATATCTACATCACAAAGTCACAATGGTGGCCAAGATATCCATGCTCTTAGGACAGCAAAGATATAGCCATACCCTAGCAACACCCCCCCCCCAACACTTTCTCCTTGAATCCTACTTCTCCCAGTCTGGGTCCAACTGGTCCATGGTCAAGGTGCCAAAATCTCTTAATGCCCTCTCCCCAGCACCCACTTCCACTGTTCCCAGAGAGGATACCCTCCAAACAAAGCCTGCCCAATCCCACACCAGCCTCAGGGCCAAACCCTTCCCACATCCCAAAGGACTAGAATCTACCCAGATTCTCAAACTGAGAAGATCTAGGTGTCTTGGGAAATGCTGGGCCTCAGAATCAAGGCTGGGCTCTATTCTTGGCTCTAGTGTATAGTAGGTGGTATTATCTATGTGACCTTAACAAGGGAGGTAGCGTTTCCAAACATTGTTTTTTTCTGTCTCAACTTGAGGTTAAAATGCCTGCCTCACAGGATTGTCATGAAATTTTTTTTCAAAAAGCATCATACATATATATATATATATATATATATATATATATATATATAAATTATTCACATATATATTATGTGTCAAGGGCTTACTTTGCACCAGATAGTCTGCTAAATGCTTCACAGGCATTATGTCCCTTAGTTCTCATGACAGCCTAGTGCCTTGAAGAAGGAAATGACAACCCACTCCAGTATTCTTGTCTGGAGAATCCCATGGGTAGAGGATCCTGGTGGGCTAGAGTCCATGGGCTCACAAAAGAGTCTCACATAACTGAGTAACTAAAAAACAGTCTTGTGAGGTGAGTTATTATCTGTATTTTACAGATTAGGACATCAAACCTCAGAGTGATTACACGACTAGCCAAAGGTCATACAGTAATAACCAGCAGAGCCTTTGTGAGTCCAAAGCCCATACTCTTAAGAAGAATGACAAACCATGGCTGTTAGTCCTTCCACCACCACCAACTTCTCGCCTCATGTGGTTGAGGGCACATAGATTAAGTCTTATAAGAAGACAAATAAGAAAACCTCATCTGTCTTAAGGAGACTTGATATAATCAAAACAGCCCAGCTAGCCTGGATGAGCCAGGATGGGAATGACCTGTCTTTTCTCTAAGCTTGGTCGTACTGAGCCCTGAGACACTGCATCAGAAGTCTATGTGATGGGGAGAAGCACCAACCCCAGGAAGAGTAGTCACTCCCCATTTCAGCCCCGATCGTCTGAGTGTCCAAGGCAGCGGGTAACGGACCCCATCCATCCAGGCTTTCACATGCCCAGGGTTCTTGCTCAAGCTGGGGTCAGACCTCCTAGCCACTCTGTGCCACCACCACCCCCCTACCTGCTCTATCTGCTCCTAGTGCTCCTTCTCAGCCAAGATGCTTGAGATGGTGGCTGTGCCTGAGTGGAGGAGCTCGCAAAGGGTGACATGGGGACAGAACCCCCTGGGGGTAAATAGCCACATGGTCATGTGTGTGCGCGCGCACACACACACACAAGTGCATAGTTAGGCAAATCCTCACAAAATCTTGGGACCTGCTTTATCATTCTTAGCCTAGCCTCCCTCAGGCCTTAACCTTTGCAGGCTGTATTATCTCAAGCTATTGAATCGAAAACGGAGAAAGGCTCCTCGTGCAAAGTGGGTAATTCTGCTGACTGAATAAAAGATTCCAATCAACTGAGATGTGAGAACCAGCACCCACATGCAAGCACTGTGCTGGGGAGTTTGCCTGTCTTACCTTGTTTAGTTCTGACTGCAACTCTCTGAGACCATTGTCACTATCTAGATTTTCAGATACAGAAATTGAGGCTCAGAGAGGCAAAATCATTGCCCAAACCTACACAGCAAATGTGAGGCAGCTCTGGGACTCAGATCCAAAATAGCTGGAAGCATCAAAGCCAATTCTAGTGCCCTTGATAAGACACCACAAGCAACCAGAGGGGTCAACTCCAGCTGGGTCTCTCAACAACATTGTAGCAAAAGTGACCAAGAACTCAAACTCTGTCCTTGAACCTTCTTGATCTCTGAGAGCCTCCAGGAAAATACAGAGATGAGGAATCTTGGGGAAGAGTCAGGAAGTTTAGGGATTACAAGGTGCAATGGAACTGGATCACCCTCCTTAGGTATTTTTGTCAATGGATTCACGAGGCTGCAAGGTGTGAATGAGCAATCGCTATATTAACATTTCCTGAAAAAGCTTTTCTCCTTTGGGCCCCAGCTCCTGAGAGACAGTCAGGGAGGAAGACTTGAGGGGAGGGGCTCTGTGACTCCTCTATAGTCCTTCCCTTCATTTGCATCTTCAGAGCCCACCAACTGGATGAAGGAACTGGCTTTACCACTAGTCTGCCTCCCGCTAGTGTCCTGACCTAGTCTTCTCACTTATGAAGCAGGGTGGGATGGGCTCCCCTCTTCATGGGGGAGCCATAAGGATGAAATGCATATTGGAAGTTACCTGGCACTTCTGTTTTGGGGGAGGAAGTGCCCATGAGTCCAGGAGCCCAGCTCTGTGCTGGCAGGTCTGCACTGGAATCCCGGCTCTGGTTTGTGAGCTCACTGAATCCCAACTTCCTCATTTATAAAGTGGGGTGAAACTGTCCACCTTGTGGAGTCTTTGTGAGGATAAGGGCCTTATACAAAACATCTCTCAGGGGCCCTAACAAGTAACCGGTATTTAAAGAATGCTGGGCTCTCCCAGAACTTGTTAATTCACTCAGTGATCGTGTCTGGAGCGTCTATGGGAGCCTGGCACTGTGCTAGGCTCTGAGGACTGGTGGGAGATGAGGTGCTGCCCTTGTGTCAAAAAGCTCACATAGTAAGACTGCTCCTTCCCCAGAAGGAAAAGATGGAATAAAAAAGGAAGGAAAGGACATGAACCTTGAACCACTGATGGCACATGAACAGGCTCTTGATAAATGATCTAAATGATCACAGAATGAATGAATCATCCAATGAGTGAATAATAAAAGCAAATGCTTACATGACACTTGCTCTATGCCAGGCCCTGTTCTAAGGGCTTCACATATCTCACTAATTTAATCCTTATAGCCACTATATGTGGTAAACATTAATTATCCCATGTTACATGCAAGGGAACTGAGGCAGAGGAAAGCTTACATAATCTGCAGCATCAGGACTAGAATCGAGACTATCTGGCTCCAAAACCCATGCTGCTAAGTCTCCCTCATATTTATGACCCAGACTCCAAAACAGTTTCTCATCCTTTAGCACATCTGTGTGGTAGTAGGCTGGGCAGGCATGATTATTCCCAGTTTACAGAGGAGGAAACCAAGACACTCAGAGGATGGTAATTTGCCAAGGACACTCAACTGGAAACAAACAAAGAGCTTATATCGATTTTCACAAGAATGAGGTGAGGGGTGGGAGTCTGAAAGCAATAGAATCCTGGATTGTCAGATCTGGAAAAGGTCTCAGGGGTTGACTAGGCTCACTGTTTCATTTCATTGAAAAGAAGATTGAGGCCCAGAGGGAGACAGCAGTTTACCTTAAGGATACACAGCACATTGGTAACTGGGATGCCAGATGCCAGTCAAGTCAACTGCTCCATGTTCTTCTTGGAAAGAAGTCAAGAACAGTAGCATTAGGTAAGGTACAGGTACACAAAGTCAGGTAGTAGAAATAAACTCCTTTCCTGTCTGACACTTCTCTTGATTCTATGAAGGATGCAGAGAATTGTACCCCCTTCTTTGCTAGTCTGGGAATACACACATCAGGAAGCAAAACATTCAGCATTCCTGCCCTCCTGGAGGTTGAGGAGACAGACAGTGATAGTGGTGCGAGGGGGTCTTTTATGGGCAGGGTGGATCTCTTAGATAAGGTAGTAGCAAGTAAAGACCTTGAGGAAGCCAGGGAGGTGGCCATGCAGACTGACGTGGGGAAAACATGCCAGGTTCAGGGAGCAGTAGGATCAGGGTGCTCTCGACAAGAGATGGAGCCCAGTGTTGCTGGAGCAGAATGGGCAAGGGGAAGGCAGTAGTGAATGAAGATAGGGAGGCTGGGAATGGGGAGGAGCCCTTGCAGATCACGTGGGACCTTGCAGTGATGGAAAGGACTCTGGATTCTACCAGGGGTAAGACAAGAAGCTATTGGAAGCTTTCAGCAGAGGAGAGAGTTGACTGGACATATTTTCTGGGATGATACCAAGTGCTGTGTTCAGAACAGACTGTCACAGGCCAGGATGCAGAAGGGGAACCGTTAAAAGTCTATTGCAATGATGCAGGTAAGACAGTATGGCAACATCGATGGTGGTGGCAGCAGAGGAAGTGATAAGAAATAGCTAGATTTTAGAGCTCACCTGTGTATCCAGCCTACATATCCTATGTATGAAGACAGAGCCAGTAGGATTCACTGCTGGACAGTGCGGTGTAAGAAAGTAAAAGTAACTAGGATGACTCCAACCTTTTGACCTGAACATCTGGTATAATGGACCTGCCATTTCTTGTGATGAAGAAATCTGTATGAGCTGATCAAAATTCACTTACCCAAGGTGTTCATCTAAGGATTCTCCCTTCTAGCATCCCTGCAGTGTTAACTGGGCAAATGAGCACTGTTGAGGGGGTCTTTCTTAGCCACAAACAGAATCAAGATGGCCCCTCTCATGACAGCCCACACTATCCCACCCCCACACCCCAAGTGTAAACCTTGTGCCTTCTCAGAAGCAAACCCTGGCCTGTCCTAGGAGCCAAGGGCCAGAGCCCAAGCGGGGTCAGAGCCCAGTTGGTCAGCCAAGCCTGCCCCTGATTTAATTATGAGATCAATCCAACCAGCTGCCTTGCCAACAGCAGTGCCCCTGGGCCTGAGCTTGGCTGGCCCCTGGGGCACAGCTCCGGGGCTTGTCAGAGGGAGTTAGCCTCACACAGCCAGCCTGGGTCCCATCCAGCAGGCCTTGCTGGCTCTGCCACTGGCCACCAGGAGTCTGAGTAGAGTCCAGTCCAAGCCAGCCCTAGGCCATGGGATTTAGGGTGCAGAGCCTGCTGAAACATGGACGGCTAGGGCTCCTAGGAAAGGAGGAGGCCCATGAATAGTGGAGCTGACTTCTAGGGAGCCAACCCAGCTGCAAGACAAGGAGAGGGAGTCCTGAGTGCTGATCTAGAAACTCAAGCAGGTACCCCTTACCCAGCCTAGGGGAACACTGAGGGAAGAAGGCTGCATTCTTGGGCACCCGGGCTCAGTCCCAGGATACCTGGAGCTCCAGGAGATTCCAAACACTGTTCAGGGGCCAGCGCCAGGTCTTCCTATAAGGATACAGAAGAGACCGACAGCTCCATTCTGTACAACGAGGTACCCGCTTTCAATTCCTCCCTGAGCACCTCCTCACTATTCTCCAAATGGGCTTACTGAAACACAGGTATATTTCCACCTCTAAAATGGGTCCAAGCACAGTCCATAGGGCCACACATAGTCCATAAGATGTTATGGAAAAACCCAAATGCACCTTTCGGCCAACCCAATACATTGTGATTTTCCACCCAAAGCTTTGGCTCCCTCTGGGGTCCCCCCATCCCAAGAATAACATATCTCTTGTTTCTACCCAGTTGCAAATCAACTCTTGCGGGTGCTGGCTCATCTATGAAGAAACAGAACATCAGGAGCAGGCAGGGAACTTAGAGGTCATCTCACCTATTATTCAGATGGGAAAGTTAAGACCCCAAAATAGGAAAAGACTTGTTCAAGAGCTCAGAGTAAGTGGGTGATGAAACTGTCAAGTGAGTGTATTCTCCTTGGTTCTGTCTCATCTCAACAGAAATTTGAAGCAATGGACACTAGAGCCCTCGACATGTGATAGCTCTCGGGTCTCGAACAGACTGTGTTGTAGCTCTTAGACAGATCAGTGTTACAGCTCAATCTTACTTAGAAAATAGCAGGAAAATACATCCTTGAGGTGTGAGGGGATGCCAACCCAAAGACTCGAAGAGAAGAGAGGAGAGCCCCGGCCCTTGGGTTCCTCTTTTTATGTTTTTTTCCTCCCCCCGCCCCCACCCTGGGCCTGCCTGATGTAAACTGGGCTAGCCAGCAGCGCTGTTTGTTCTCCCTGAGGTCCTCACTCTGGTCCTGGACCTTCCTTTGTTCTATTTTCGTGGGCTTTTTCCTTCTTTGTCTTTTAGCCACCGCCATTCTGGACTCCTGTTTCCTATTCTAACTACCTAACAAAACCAAGAGGCCAGGTCATCTGACTCCCAGTCCCGTGCTGGCTCCACCAGACATCATTTACCAGCAGAGCTATGTGACTTTCTTTCCTTGCCACCCTCTCAGGCCTATGCCCAGACCCAAGACCTCACGCAGCTGAGGAACTTCCCAGAGTGACCCCTCTCTCCTCCAGCAACTCCCTCCAACATTCCTTTCTTCTCCTCTCCTCCCCTCAGGGTTTCCACTCAGCTTGACAATGGAGTGATTGGGCCAGTGGTGAGCCAATCTCACCAGACAATGATCACAGTACTTCTGACTCCAGGATGCCCTCAGGATGTAGTTATAATGTGCCCTTGTGTCCTTGACCTTTGTATACCACTCTTTTAAATGTAGCATTTCATTTGAAACTGAAGTTCAATACCTCTCAAATGCCTACGTATTTTTATCCTCTTTTAACAACTGGAGAAATTGAGGCTCAGAGAGACTCACCAGATAGCGTGCTGCTTGGATCCAGATGGGTCTGATTCTGTGAGCCCTATTTTCTCCACAACACACCCAACTCCCTGACAAGGGTTTCAGTTGCAAAACTCAGGGCTCAGAGCACTCTCATATTCTACATCTCTCTGTGCCTCACGCTGGCAGCCCAGTGCGCATTGCTATTCCCCTTTGGCAGATGAGAAAACTGGGGCCCCGAGACAAAGAAACGTGCTGAGGTCATGCAGCTGTTTGGATGGAGAGCTGGACTGGAAGCAGAACTACTCAAAGCACTTGTATACCTGCTGTGTCACCGCCTCCTGGAAGGGGACTCACCAGGACCTCATGTGCTCCCTGACCTGCCAAGGCCACTGAGCAGCAGGTGACAGAGCCAGGATTGGAACCAGGACCTTGGTGGTCTTGGGGTTAGAGGGATTTGATCAAGCAGCCTTGCTGCTGAGCTTAATGCAGGCCCCAGCCAGATCAGAACGTAAAATGGGGTGTTTTTTACATGCTAGGCATTGCGCTGGGTGCTTTATGTACACTGGGTACAATCCTGGGAGACAGCATTACTTCCTTTTCACAAATGAGACTGAAGTTCAGAGAGGGTAGGTGACTTGCTCAGAGTAACACAGCAAGAAGTGCTGAGATGGGAACTGGAGCTGCCTCTCAGCCTTCATCACTGGCATCCTTCGGTTCTCAGCTGAGATGGTGCCATCACAGGCAGATCTTTCCCAAACAGCCCCCATCTAAGCCATGCTCCTCATATTCTTCGCATCTGCACTCTATCTTCTTCTGTGCATTTTTCATCAGCAGCAATTCGTTTCATTTATTTGTCCCCTTATTTATTTTCTGACTCTCCCACTAGAATGTAAGCTCCAGGAGGGCTGAGACGATGTCTGTCTAGTTTCTTATAGAACCCCTAGAAGAGAGCCTGGCCCACAACAGATGCTCATACATGCTGGTTGAATGAATGAATGAAGACTCTCAGCACTGGCCCAAGTGCAGTGAGTCTGGCTGAGTTAGGCGTGTATAGAGGAAGCTCCACTGGCCCAGTGTGGTTAGGATAGTGTGGATTCTAGTATCAGCCAGACCTGGGTTCTAACCTCAGTATTTACTTGCTATGTGACCTTGGGCAAACTATAGTCCTTGGTCTCCTCATTGGTTAAATGGGCACAGCCACCCTTACTTTCAAAGACTGCTGTCAGCCTGAAATAAGATCAGAGAGACTGAGGATCCAGAATGGATCCTGGCACATCCAGCTCCAGCACATAGCACCTCCCATCCCCATCCCTGCTAACAACAGACCCTGGGACTCCAGGCTGGGAATCATCCAGAACCTCACTTGTATTAAGAGGCAGCCTCAGAGCCTGTTACTGCTCCCCCCAACTCCCCCACCCCACCCCACCCTCTATGCATGCAGCAGCCAATTTCAAACTATGTAAATATGCCAGGCTGCCTCCTCAGCAAGGGAACAGCTATACTTAGTGCAATTTGCATGTATTTTAAGCTGACTTGTTCCAGGCAAAGAAGCCGATTCATGAATTTAATAACATTCATAGATTCCCAGAATGTCAGCACTGTGAGAGACGTCAGAGATCATCTGGCCCAGCCCCTCGTTTGGCAGAGGATGCCCAGGGCAGCAGTGTGTCCAAAGTCACACCTTGGCTTGGAGCCCAACTCCAGTGTTCTTTTTAGGGCAATCTGTAGTTCACTCTATTCACCTCCCAGGCGCTCATCTAAGTGTGAATTTGCAGCTTGCAGTCCCTCATGCGGCCTGGACCACCTCAGCTCCAGGGGAGCCATCTGCCCTCCCAGGAAGCCTTGAAGGCAGAGGTGAGGGTATGGATGTGGGTCTGGGGCAAGTTAGGGATCAGCTGCATGTAGAGGACGAAACAGCCCAGTGGGTACCCAGCCATGATCTTTCCCTGCCTGGTCACCAACAGACCTATAGAACGAAATCCCACTCTCCTTAACAGCCCATTAAAGTGATCCATTAGGTCATCCAAGGATTTACCTAGAGCAGAGTTTTAACTCTAATTGACAGTGATTGCATCTGCCTGCCCGCGAGCCTTCTCCCTTTTGGTAACTGCACAATTCTTTGTTTGATGGGAATGGGCCCCCCACTTCCAAGGAAGGGCTCACGGGGGCTGTCAATCAGAGGACCCTCAGGCCCTGCCACAGGGCTGGGCATGTGACCCAAACCCAATCTGGTTAGGGGGTCCAAGGGTGGTCATGTGACCCAAACAGTCCTTTTGAGGAACGTGATGCTTGCTCAGGGAGAGGCTTGTCACTCTTTTCTCTGAAGCAAGCTGTGGGATGATAACAGCAGCTAGCTTTGCCACCAGGAGGGAAGCCTGCCTGAGAAAGAAACCACACAATGAGAAAGAGGGCCTGAGACAAGAGACAGTATACTGATGCCATTGTTGGCAAATGCCTGGCTGCACACATGCCTGAAGCCCAGCACAACCCCCTGGGCTTCCTTGTTTTCTCAAGCTGATTTGGGTTGCATTTCTTCACTTGCATATGAAATAATCCTGTCTTAGTCACTAATCTGCATCATCTCTGGTAACAAATCCCATAAGGTGAATCCTGTCATGTACAATTGTACTTCTTTGAGGGAAGGGTCTTAAACCTACCTTCTTAAGCTTTATGAGAGTGTCTCCATTCACATTAAAGGTTTTGGAGCCTTTCTATACCAGATGCTGTTATATAAAGTCATTCAGTTACCCTAAACAATTTTCTGAAAAGTATTATTATCATTAGTAGTAGTAGTAGTCCTATTTTAGAGATTAGGAAATAAGCTCATTGTGGTCTGGTAATTTCACCAGAGTCATGTAATAACCAAATATTGGAGGTAGTCTGAAATTTAGGTACTGTGATGCCAAACGCACTAATAAAAGTATCTGATAATGATATGATGGTGATGAGGAGGAGGAAGATGATGATGATTGTTTCTGATTGATGAGCATTTACCATGTGCCAGACACTATTCAAAGCACTTGGCCTATGTCAATTACTCTTCCCAACACCCTTGAGCCTTTGCTTCTAAGGAAACTGAGGCTCTGGACGCTAATCTGCCAGGGCCATAAGGGGGAGGTGGGATGGGCCCTCACCTCAGCTTGGCTGCTTCTCAGCCCAGTAGTCTAATAGGAGAGAGAAGTCTATTCATGCTGCTCAGGTTCTTCCTGTGTTGCCTCGCCTTTCATCCTCTCTTAGCTTTTATCTTTCTGGTCTAAAGAGAGACCCATTCCCTTTGAGCTGGTTTTAATTTCTCTTGGAGTATCAGCCTGCGCCTCCAGTCAGGCCTGGGTTGGCCAAGCTCACACAGACTCTGCTCCCTCAGATCCTCTCATCCAGGCTCAAGAGCCTAAGGCCTTAGGGCTGCCTCTGGAGTTTCCTTGACCGTTTCTGTCAGGGGCAAACAAGGGTGGTGGAGCTTCTATCTGGGGCCACCAGTGGCCATGGGTGGACTCCTGGTCTCTGCCTCTCTGGCCATCACTGCTTTGAGGCACAGTGGGCTGCTGGTCCCTGGGGGTGCTGGGCAGTGGCCCCACTGCATTTGTTTACAGAGCAAGAACAAGGCCTGCCTGGAACGCTGGCATGCTGCCTACCTTCCAGGAATAGCTCAGCGACCTAGGCCAAAGAGTCTCCATGTTTGGCAGAAGGAAGAAAACCTTTACTCAGAACAACAGAATGGTCCAGAATTCCTGTCCTCTGCCAAGGCCACTCTTCCAGGGTAGACACCTCCTGCTCCCTGACAGGGCCCTTAAATATCCTCTACAGTAATGACAGCCAATAGTGGGTCATGTACCCAACCTGGGGTGCCAAAGGGAGACATAGGTACCCATCTGGCAGGCAAGAATTTGTTTTTTGTTGTCACCTAGTCATCCAGACCCTTCCCAGGCTGGGGCTGGCCTTAAAATGCCAAACCAGCCTTGGAGGAAGCATCTGAGACATCAGGCACAGATGGTGCCATCAGGGCCCCCATCCATGAGTCTCCTCAGTGGAGACTAGGGCCATTTTGCCAGTTCTTGGCCCTCATTTCCTCCTGGGTGAGATGTTCTAAGCTCTTTTTCAGAAAACATCCTATGGAGAACAACTTCATGGGTTCTCTCGGCCACAGTCCAAGAGTCAATTGTCCTTTAGCTTCATGGGAATCTACCTTTGAGCAGCCTCAGCCTCCCTCTACTTCTGTCCACTGTGCCCTGAGTCCCAAGTCACAGGAAATAGCATTTTGGAGTAGATAGAGCATCAGCTTCAGTGTCCAATCTGGACTTGAAATCCAGTTTTCTCATTCAATAGCTGTGTGGCCCTGTTCAGATAACTTAACTTCTCTGAACTTTGGTTCCCTCATTGGTATAATGAAAATAACTCCCTCCTTGCCAGGTAGCTGTAAGAATTAGAAAATATATATACAATGTTCCTGGCACAGAGTAATTATTCAACAAAAGATAGACCCTACCAATGGGGTCTATCTGGGATTGTTTTTCCAATGTTATGCCTCTAAAAGCCCAGGACTTTCTGCCCATCAGTTCCCTTACCCATAGAAGCTTTCACAGATGAACACTTTCTAGAGTCCTCTTCTCACACTCATTTCTTAAAAAGCCCTCTCTTCACCTAGGCTTTCTGGAGGTAATGTCCCCATTTCAAATATTATATCCAAAAGCGAGAGGTTTAGGGTCGCTCCCACCCCTAAGAATGCTTGGTGTGGAAACCTGGTTTCTTCTTTCTGTCCATCCTCAGACACCTTGAAGAAGCTCCATCCCCTTGAGAAGGGCCTGATATCCCAGTTCCAGAAAAATGACCTTGGAATCCTCATGCACACTCATACCACATGCAAAAATTAATTCAAAACTTATCATAGCCCTAAGGTAAAACATAAAACTATAAAACATCTAGGAGAAAACTGACAAGAAAAATCTTTCTGATCTTGAATTAGGCCAAAAAATTCTCAGAGATGGTACCAAACAAAAAATCTATTTTTTAAATAGCAAATAGTTTAATTTTTAGATACCCCCACACATCTATTAGAATGGCTAGAATAAAAAATCCTGACAATAACAAGTGCTTGAAAGAATGTAGAATAACTAGATTTCTCATACATGATGGGCTGACAATTGCTATAGCCACTTTGGAAATCAGTTTAGTAATTTCTTATAAAGTCAAATATATACTTAATATATAACCTACTGGTTATGTACCTAAGAAAAATGAAAACTTACGTTCACATAAGAACCACTATGTGAATTTTATAGTAGCTTTATTCAAAATTATTGGGAACAACTCAAATGTCCTTCAGCCAGTTACTGGATAAACAAAACTGTACGTTCAAACAAGAGAGTATTATTCAGTAATAAATTGTAATGCATGATGCACACAACATGATGTGGCCAGATCTCAAATGCATTTTGCTAAATAAAAGAAAGTAGACCCAAAGGTTATAAAATATATGCTTTTATTTATATGATTTTTCTGAAAAAGGCAAAACTATGAGATTGAGGAATAGTTCAGTGGTTTCCAAGAGAGGAGAAGTTGACTATAAAAGGACAACACAAGGGGATTTTGTGGGGCAATGGGAGTATTCTGTATCTTGATTATGATGATCAATGTACAACTCCATGCATTTCCGAAAATCTGTAGAACTATACACCACAGCGATTGAATTTTACCAAGTGTAATATTTAAAAGCTAAGTCTAATAAAATGTTTTTTAAACAAATAAGAGATTATAAACAATAAAATAAAAAAGTAAGTTGGCAGAGTTCAGCACAGAAATAAAATAGAAAAATAAGAATATCACAGGTATAAAAGCATTAGAAGAATTAAAAATAGAAGCCATGTATCTAAGATATTGTCAACAATATAGCAGACAGGAAAGAAGAAATTACAAAACAATGAGCAAAAGAATAAAGATGGAAAATTATCATACAAAACAATAAAAATACAAATGGCAAAGAAAACCCAGTGTGAACAACATTTGCTATTTGTGGACAAGTGAACAGATCTAGCTGAACAGGTGAAGGATTCAAAGATATGATTATAGAAAACCTTTTTTAAAAGCCTGCATATTAGAAAAGGTACATAGTGTTCCAAGAAATAAAAAATCTATGAGGAACAATCTACACCAAAACATTCTACTAAAGTTATTGAAATTCAAAAATAAAGAACCACAGCCACATTAGGAAGAAAAAAAGTTACTTGCTATAGTGAAAAATACTAATTTGTTAATTCATGAATTTTATAAACCTGTATTGAGCACCTTCAATGTGCCAGCCACTGTTACAGATTTCAAAGATGAAGTGATGACTAAAACAGAATTCCATGGAACTTACATTCTAGCAAGAAGAGATAATGAAAACAATGTAAGTCAATAAAAAATACATAATATCAGTTAGAGATATGAAGAATGATGAGGCAAGATGTAGGCAAAAATGGTAAAGGATTTTGTTTTGTAGAGGTGGCCAAGAAGAGTATTTCTGATAAGGATACTTTTTTAATCTGTTGCTTTTCTTTTAATATGTACTTATTTATTTGGCTACATCAGGTCTTCATTGTGGCATGTGGGATCTAGTTCCCTGACCAGGGATAGAACCTGGATCCCCTGCATTGGGACCAGAGTCTTAGCCACTGGACCACTAGGGGAGTTCCTATTTCTGCTAAGGATATTCTTGAACAGAGAGAACTAAGGAAAATGAAGAAGCCATAAGGCTATCTGTGAAAAAAAGGAAAGTGTTACTTGGTCACTTGTGTCAGACTCTTTGTGACCCTGTGTAGCCCACCAGGCTCCTCTGTCCATGGAATTCTCCAGGCAAGAAGCCCTTCCCTTCTCCAGGGGATCTTCCCAACCCAGGGATTGAACCTGTATCTCCTTTGTCTCCTGCATTGCAGGCAGATTCTTTACCATCTGAGCCACCATGGAAGTCCTCAAGGCTGTCTGAGGGCACAACATTCCAGAAAGAAAAAATAGCAAGAGTAAAAATCCTGAGGTGGGAATACACATGATGATTCAAGGAACAGCAAGAAGGTGGCGGTTAGAACACAGTGAGTGGAGGAGGGATAGGCAAAAACAGTGGCAGAGAGGCTCTCTGGGCAGGCTCTTGTAAGGTCTTGTAGGAAATATTCTAAACTAACGTGAGACCATTAGAGGGCTGAGAACAGGGGAAGTGGCATAATTTAATTCTAAAGGATAATTGTCTACTGTGTGAATTATCTGTAGGATAGGATAGGGCGGGAGGGACAAAGTAGGCTAGGATAGGATGGGGAAGGGCAGGACAGAACAGAATGGGATGCAACTGGAAAGAACAAGAAAGGTTAGAAGCAAGAAGTCAGGTGATTGCAATAGTGCAAGGGAGATACTGGTGATTTCTATCAGGACAGAATCGGTGGAAGAAATAAGTGGTCAGAGTTATGGATATATTTTGAAGGTAGACGCACCTTTTTTTGCTGAAGGACTGAAAGTGAGGTGCAAGAGAAATGATGACTCCAGGGACTTGGCCTGGACAACCGGGTGGTGCTGAACAATGATTCTAGTGATGGTACTAGGAAACCCTACTGGAGGAATAGTTTGGGGGAGTTCAGCTTTGGTCATGTTAACTTTGTAGAGCCTATTAGCTCTCCAAGAGGAAGTGCCTCTGAATTCTCCTGAGCCACACTCAACCTTAAAGACAAGGAAATAATGCCTACAACATTCTGAAAAGAGAAATCCACAACTTCAAAACCAGTAGATAAGCAGCAGGACATTTGGGGAAACTGAACTGTCATTTCCTTGGACTCTGTGATATCTACTTAACATTTCACACTTGTATTTAATACAATAAATAGGCATTTGTCATTGTGTCAAATAACAGCAACAACAACCAACAGACAGCTCTCTTCAGAAAAACCATTTGACAATAAGTTTAGCCAAGCAAACAGTAAATCGAAATAATTCAGAGAGAAAACTTGTGGTTAAAAACCCAAGAAGTAGCAGTGAGCATCCCATAGTAGCCCACAGTTCATAGGTTAAGATTAAGTAGAAATTACAGTTGTAGAACAAAGTCAGTGTTATTATTTTGGACAATATGAAAGCAATGCTTTTAATACATGTTGTGGGAGAGGTGATAGGAAACAAGTAATGTTGTAACTTCATCTTTTATAACAGAGAGTCACAAGATAGTGTCTCAAATTGAAGTTTTGTTTAAAACTTCTTCAACTCTCTGAACAATTTATGATCTTCTCTTCATTTTGAAGGCAATTTTAAAAACAAATACTTCTTGTGAAAAGATATGCATCTGATATTCAAAATTCTGTGTTAGTTCCTTGAGTTTCTTACTGTTCTATTAAAAATTCCAATTAAATTTAATACATTTTCAGTAAAAATTCCATGCACAGTATGATTCCATCTTAGTGAAATTATTTTTCCTATTTATCTAAGTGCCTTTTCATCTACTCCTCTCGATAAACACATACATAGAGATACGGCCAAAGTAATTACCCAAATTGTTTATGAGGACTCTTTTGGGGTAATATGAATTGGGTAATTTTCTCGATCATATATTTTCTGTTACTACCAATTATTTGCATGTAACTACAAAATATTAACTTTCTAAAATTTTATTGGATATAGTTGCTTAACTGCTATGTCAATTTCTACTTGTACAGCAAAGTGAATCAGCCATACATATCCATATATCCCCTCATTTTTGGATCTTTTCCAATTTAGGTCACCACAGAGTACTGAGCAGAGTTCCCTGTACGTTCTCACTAATTTTGTTTTATACGTAGAAGTATATACATGTTAATCCCAATTTCCCAATTCATCCCATCCCCCCATGATGCCCATTATGTTTGCTCCCTACATTTCTGTCTCAATTTCTGTTTCGCAAATAGCTTCATCTATACCATTTTTCTAGATTCCACATATGGGCTTCCCTGGTGGCTCAGCTAGTAAAGAATCCCTCTGCAGTGTGGGAGACCTGGGGTCGATCCCTGGGTTGGAAAGATGCCCTGGAGAAGGGAACGGCTACCCACTCCAGTATTCTGGCCTGAAGAATCCCCTGGACTGTATAGTCCGTGGGGTTGCAAAGAGTTGGACATGACTGAGCTACTTTCACTTTCACACACTATTTGCTTTTCTCTGTCTTTTTTTTTTTTTTATTTTTTTTTTTATTATTGTTTTTGCCATACATTGTCATGATATCACCATGGGCCTACATATGCTTCCCCTCCGGGTCCCCCCTCCCTCCTCCCTCCCCCCCCGGGAAATCCCGCTGCACCAGTCCCGAGCATCAATCCTGGGCTGGCGATTGATCAGACACACGACAATTAACATGCTTCACTGCCCTTCTCCCATATCATCCCACCCTTACCCTCATCCACAAAGTCCACAAGTCTATTCTATACATCTGCGTTCCTTTTGTTGTCTCCGATGTTGGGTTCTCATTACCGTCTTTCTAAATTCCATAAATATGTGTTAATATACTGTATTGTTGTTTTTGCTTCTGGCTTACTTCACTCTGGATAATGGGCTCCAGTTTCGTCCATCTGAGTAGAATTGCTTCAAATGAATTTTTTTTTAATGCTGAGTAATATTCCATTGTGTATATGTACCACAGCTTTCTTATCCATTCGTC